>PVKA01010727.1:0-42035 GCA_004027165.1 Ctenomys sociabilis
AATATACCGTTAATTCAAAGTGGTAAAAGGAATAACTCAGTGATATGAGTTAACAATTGTTTTATTTTCTAGAAATAGTTAATTGCATCAAATTTATATATTACTTTCTAATACAAAATGCTTTAAAATAATATTTTTGCTATTTCAATTCTAGCACCTCTCTCTCATGTACCAGGACACAACAAAACAAGTAAACTTATATCTATGCATAAATTTTGCATTATTAAACATTGTGCCTTATTTCATTAAGTCATTTTGTTGAAACCCAATTCTATACTTTAGAAAAGTAGCTTTTTTCTTAATTAGAAATAATTGAGATTTTTACAAACAACTAAAATCTCATTTTATATGTTACTTGTAATATAATTATTTATCTGTTTATTAAATTTATTCAATACATGAATCCATAAATTAAAAATAAAATGAATGAAGCCATCTGGAAAGATCGCCCTATTCCCCAAAAATATATCTATGTCTCTATTTAAATAAGATAAATTTGGTGGTAAGCACCAGGGCCTGAGTTCCAAAAAACTCCAGTTACAAAAAAAGGAAAAAAAAAGATTAATTTAGAAGAAACAACAGACTGGGCAGGTAGAATTACCCAGAAAAAAACCTTGGTTACAGTAATATAAAACAGCATGAGGTTTTACTCTGACACTGACACACTGCAACTCATGCCTATAGTTGGAGAAGAAATCTAGGGTAGTGGCCACCACATTTCAGAATGCTTAATCAGGATCCATTTGAGAAGAGGTTAAATGCATAAGACAGACTCACAAAACAACTGTGCTTCAGAGTTTGTGAGGTCACCCGACCACGGGTACTAGGTGAGAGACACATACAAGTGGTAGTAGCAGAAAGGGTGCTGGCGAGACAGAGACAAGTTTAACTTTAGGTCAAGAAGGACACTGGAGTTCCAAACTGAGTTGCAAAGACAAGGCCCTGGAAAGAATTTGTTTTCTTCCTCATTCCACATACCTTTACCAGTACTACTATTAAGCTCCATCAATCTCTACATATAAATAGCAGAGCAGTTGATTTTATGCTATTAAATATTTTCTATTATAAAACACATTTTGTTCAATAGATATTAACTACATGTCAGCTTTTGATTTATATGTGTGTCTACATTACAATTATATAACTTTTTTCTGTTTTTAAGAGTGGCAAAATCATAGCTTTCATTGGTTTTTATACCATGAATATCCACTTTGTCTTTGATTCTACTGTTCTTGCTGATTTGGTTGCTCTTGCTAGGGTGGCATAGATGTTACTATAAGTTAGTTTTCACTATCTATCATTTTCTGGTTGGTCTGTGTCATCAACACTACAACGCTTCATTTTTCTAACAAACATGTATGTACTTGGCCAAATACACTGTACCCACTCCACCTCAACTTCATGAAAACAGTGAAACATTCAGACAGAAAAAGGCCTATAGTTAGCTATACCCAAACAGCATCATTGGAAAGCAGATACCAATTAAAGATATCTCTATACTAGCAAAAAAAATCTTTCCACTCTAATTTCCTCTGAAATCTCAGAGGACATGCACATGTGTACTCACACAAACAACAAGCACAAGAAAACAAGGCAACAAAATGCCAACAAAAACTGTAAACACCCCAAAACTTCATGTATAGGGCATCAGTGAGATGGAATCAAAAATCACATGGCTGAATGATACTGTGCACAATAATGAAAGAAGAAAATTACAGTACTCTGAAAAAAAGAGATGGTAGAGGATTTCAGAAAATGGAGATATATTTCCTGTTCCTGGATAGGAAGAAGCAACATTGTGAAGATGGTCATACTCACAAAATTGCTTTACAGGTTTAATGAAATCCCTATCAAACTACCACCAACATACGTCACAGACCTACAGAAACTGTTCCTAATATTTATTTGAAACCAGAAAAGACCTAGAAGAGCAAAGGTAATCCTGGGAAACAAAGTCAAGGTAGGAGGCAGTACAATTCCTAACTTGAAATTATGCTACAAAGCTACTGTGATAAAACCAGCATGGTATTGTCAAGCAAATAGACCCGAGGATCAGTGGAATAGATTAGAAGATGCAAAAGCATCTACAAACACACTCAGATATCTTCTCTTTGAAAAGGGGGCCAAATATGTTTAATGGAAGAAAGATAGCCTCTTCAACAAATGGTACTGGAAAAAGACTGTCTACATGCCGAAAACTAAAACTTGATCCAGGTCTATCACCATGTACTAAGCTAAAGTCAAAGTGGATTAAAGATCTAAACTTTAAAACAGAAACACTAAATCTCCTGGAATAGAAAGTATGAGGAACACTTGAACACATAGAGATAGGCAAACAGTTCATGAACAAAACTCAAATAGCACAAGAAAAACCTAAAAGAATTAATGAGAGGGATCTCCACTTTATTGAAAAGTTTTTGCACATCAAAAGAAATTACCAATGAAGTGAAAAGATAACCCACATATTGGGAAAAAAATCTTAACTAATAAGCACTCAGAGAAAGGTCAGCTTTCTAGAATTCATAAAGAAATAAAAAATACTAGGGACTCAAAATTTAAAGATCCAATCCAGAAATGGGCAACCAACATGAATACACACTTCTCAGAGGATGAAACTAAAGAAGTAAAACAATAAATGAAAAAATGCTCCAATTACTAGCCATCTAAGAAATGCAAATTGGAACAACATTGAGATATTATCTCACCCCAGAAAGAATGGTTATCATAAAGAAATCAACTAACAACAAATGTTGGACAGGCTGTGGAGAAAAAGGAATCCTTCTCCACTGCTGGGGAGAATGCAGACTGGTGCAACTATTATGGAAATCACTGTGGAGATGACTTAAAACCTAAGACTCGAAATCCCATTAAAACCAGCTATCCCACTACTGGGAATTTTACCAGAGGTTCTGAAAACATCGTATCATAGTGATATATGTGTACCTATGTTTATAGAAGCACGATTTGTGATAGCCAAATTTGGAAACAATCAAGATGTCCACCACCTGAGCAATGGATGAAAATGATGTGGTATTTTGATACAATGGAGTATTAATCAGCTATAAAGAATGATAAATTTGAAGCTTTCAGATTTAAGTGGATGCCACTTGAACATATAAGTGAAATAAACCAGACCTACATGTGTAACTATCATATTGTCTCCCTAGTATAAGAACTCAAAAGAAGAATTACAAGTAGAAAGATATAACACAGTTAAAGAGAAAGCATGAACTTGAAGACTAGACAATGAAGAGAGAGCAAGGATAAGTGCTAAGAAATACGACAGAGGCAAAGCCATACAGTTATATGTACAAAATGGGTAAGGTAATGATCCTGAGAATCTTCAGCATGTTTTTGAAACTAGCAGTTAATTTGGAAGGATTCTCACCCTGACTAAATATATATGCTGATACCTGTGAATTAAGCAACTACACTGAAGATAGCAATGTGTAATACTAGGCTCATGCTTGCAATGCCTGTCATTCTGGTCTTCTAAACAAGTACTGCTTGTCATGACATACCAATTATTGCCATACTGTCTCAAGTAAATGTTTCGGTTTTTTGGGGAAAAAAAGAGTAATAAATGAAAAAAAAAAAGAGAGACAAGAAAAAAAATGACACAGGACTGTCCTGCTACAATGCAATGGTTACATTTCTAAATTTCTGTGCAAAAATATGTGTTTACTTCTATATTTTAATTTTTTTCCTCATATTCTGTAAGGACTTAAAGTTCAATACATCAATACTTGAGGGAAAATACCTGTCCCATGTTATGCCTAACATGTTTGATATTCAAACAGATAGGGTAAACCAAACTGCATATGTTGGGGGGGTAATAATATTCTTCTTTTCTGGATGGTTTACAGTCTAAGTTTGCAGATCAAAAAGTAGAGAAAAAGAAGGGCTACAAGGACAGCCAACATTTTGGCCCTAGCCTTTCAGGGTCAGTGAAGACTCAGGACAAAGAAGAGCCTGTATTGCAATATCATGTAGCAGTTGTGCCCTAAATTTTCTGATCAAGGAGATTATGGAACCACAGAGGAATGTGATCAAAAGATTTGTAGTAACAGTATTTGGACAGGATATAATATCCTGTCCAAACACTATTAGAGCAGATGCCTCTAATCAATGAATTAAGAGAATGTATCTGTATACCTATCTTTTTTAAAAGCTTAATTATAGTACAGTTTCAATAATTAATACCTTTTACATTGTTATCATCATACTGGTTATTTTTCAAGCAAGCTCAGTAGAGATTGAGTCCTTAAGTTGTTCTTGGGGCCCAGCATACAGCAAAATTCTAGACTCTCTGAACAAATATAAGTTGATAAAGTACACTGTTCTGTGTAAAGCACATTATTCATATATGCAGTATATATGTACTAAGCCACTCTTATTATTTGGGGAAACTTTTATATCAGTGTAGGAAACTGTTTAACAGTCAAGTACTCAGATGCTAGCCAAGAGATACTCTCAATACACCTTTCTGAACATAGCAGTCCCAGTTCTGTGATGTTAACTCTTGTCTATCCAACAAACCTAGCACAGAATGAACATAAATGAAAGAAAACAAAAGTAAGCAAAAGAAAGATGGTGCAAGCCCCCAGACTTAATTCTAATTTGAGGAAAAGAAGTGACTCTTTCTGTTGTGCAACACTAACTCTATCCACCACTGAGGCTCATGACACAACTTTCAAGCACCTTACATGTGATGGGAGACCTATTAACAGAAGCAACAGGAGTGGAGCCCAATCTATTTGACACTGGACAAGATGGTTTCTAATAATCTTGTATTAGTCTATTTTCTGTTGCTATAACTCGGTACTATATAAAGAAAAGAGGTTTTCTTAGCTCACAATTGTGGAGGTTGAAAACCAGGATGAGGCAAATACATCATCTCCAATGAGTATATGGGTGGCCTCATAGCTATGAAATGGACAAGGAACAGACTACACACAGAAGGGAGAGTTCACTTGGTGACCAGAAGCAAGAGAGATTCAGCTCTCAGATTCACTCTTTATAAGCACTTGCTCTAACATTCTGGGGGTAGTGGCTCCAATGATGTAACCACCTTCCACTAGGCTCCACCTCCTTAAAGGTTCTGCTCCACACCACCACATCAGGGACCACAATTACAGCACATAAACATCCCTTTTAAAGATCAATTTTTCAGGGCTAGGGACATGGCTCAGTAGAATAAGCGCATGCCTGGCAAGTGCAAGGGTCTGAGTTCAATTCCCAGTTCTGCAAAAAAAAACCTAAAGTTCTCCATTTCTGTCAACACTTTACCTATTTCTGAATGACCATTCCAAATTCAAAAGACAACATTCTTCCAAAAAGGCAATTGTCCACATCCAAATGTAAGCCTTCAATTTTGCAGTTCCTCATCCAGAGAACACTTTTAGAAGCATGTGGTTGGGGCACGAGACACACTCACATAAACTTCAGTTCACAAAATTGGCTTTTCTGATGATTCTGGTTACAAATTGAGTTGGATAACAATGGGATTAAATTCAATCGTTAGGCTCAATGCTCATCTTTCAGAGAAATTTGATTAAGATCTTACCCAGTTCAGTTTGCAACCAGAATAACGGACATAATTGAATTTGTGAAGTAAGGCTTATCTATCTATCTATCTATCTATCTATCTATCTATCTATGTATCTCACATTCTGCTTCTTTAATAGTAGTGTGCATTCTTATCTGAACATACTAACTGTGAGCTGTGGAGGAACAGGAACTTTGTCTTACTGCTTCTGTAGGCTACTGCAGAAAGCATAGTGATGATGGACAACTGACAGGTAAGCATTCAATCCTGGTTTATTTCAACAATAGCCATTATGTGTCCCATACATAAGCAGCTGTCCAATTAGCCTGTCAGTGCCTAACAAAAGTAACGATTTATGTCAGGGTAAAAAAGTAAAAGATCTGCTCCTGATCTCCCAAATAAAGCACTAGTTTAAACTCTATCCTCCTGTAACATGTAGAATTAGGACCTCAGAGCCAAGAAATTAAAAATGACTCTAGAAGGCTGGTGCTATAACTCAGTAGACTAAGCACCTACTTTGGCAATCGCAGGGACCACAGTTTGATCCCCAGTCCTGCATGCTGTGCCAGCTCGACCCCAAGGGCATGTTGAGCAGGTGAAAGCCCCGGCATGGTGGCACATGCCTGTAATCCCAGCACTGGGAGGCTGAAAACAGGAGGATCACCATGAGTCAGATCTGCATAGTGAAACCCTGCCGAAATACAGAAACTGGAAAAGAAAATGACTCTGGAAGTCTGTCTCTGAGTGTGAGGCATCCTCTTTCACACAGAAGAAATGAAGCCATAAATGAAGTTCCATATCCAAGATCACACAGGGAAATAGTGGAGTAGCTGGCTCAAGAACTTAGAGGGCCTCATTCTAATGCTCATGCCGATGGTACATGGTTCTATACTGAGACTGGATGGGGAATATCTTGTAATCAGAAAACATCACCATGTCTGAGGCTGAGTTGGCAGTGGGAGGCAAGGGCAGGCTTTGTGAACATACCTCTTGTAACTGAGATTCTTTCTTTTTAGATGATAAATGTAAGTGCCGGTCCAACAAAGAATAAAATTTTTCACCATCCTTTTCAAATTTCTTTTTCCGCTCCTAGATGTGGGAGACAAAGCACAGATTAAATTCTGTTATTGTAATTCTATGTGCTTGGAAATGAGAATGAAGGAAACAGTGCCTTGTTTCATGTGATTCACTCCTCTAGTTCCTAGGGAAAAAAATTAAGCAATAATTTTACTTTACATTAGTCTCAGCAGTTTTGACCTCAAATATAACCCCAAACCATTCTGAGTACAGTTTTGCCTAGGTCAGGTTTTGCTGGAACAGTAGATGGCTCTGGGATCTTCCACACAGAAACTAATACTGAGGGCTGAACCGATAGCTCAGCAGACTAAAGCTCCTGCTTAGGCAGAGTGCAGTGGCCAGGGTTCACTCACACTGTGCTGTGCCAGCCCCATACCCCCAGGGTGCACTGAGACAGCAATTGAGACTAGGCATGGTGGCACGCACCTGTAATTCCAGCGCTTGTGAGCTGAAGACAGGAGAATCACTACAAGTCTGGTGTACGTAGTGAGACCCCGTAGACCCTGTCCTAAATACAGGAAAAGAAAAAGAAACTAACATTGAATGGGTCCTCTGTGGTAGACACCTTTTTTGTCCCTCTAGTACTTTATACATGTTTTAATCATTCATTCAATATTTTTCATTGTTTCTTTGTTTTAAGACAGGGTATTGCTATGTAGCTCATGCTCACCTTGAACTCACTGTGTAGGTCAGGCTGGCTTCAAAATTGTGATTCTCCTATCTCAGCCTCTTAAGCTGAGATTACTAGCATGCATAACCAAGCCCAGTTCGTTCAATTTTTTAACAAGCAACAGAAAAGTAGACTAAATACAACACGGAAAGGTTAATCTGTAATGCTTTCAGACTGCCTAATAAAAAATCAAGTATTTCCAAGACAACAGGAACCTAGGCTCTTTGAATGAATTCTTTGCTGCCACTTAAGGATTTCACTATTGTGTATTAAAAGCTGAGGTATAAAGATGGGAGAAACAATTCTGGAAGGTTTAGCTGGAAGGCAAAGAGCTGAAAAGATTTATGAGGAATAAAGAATCAGTATTCATTCTCCTCAGATACAAAATATAATTAAGTTCTCTGCTGCTCAGCACAAGTGGAACTCACACAATCTCCAAAGAACATTAACAATGCTCATTTGTCAGACTATTGCTGACATTCTACAGTCCTCTCAGTACCAGTCTGTGTAAGCCATGAAAACATCTTGTGCGGTCTGATGGGAAATCCAAGCTCGCTGAGCAGCAATGCCAGGTACTAGAAAAGGCAAAGCAAGGGAACACATAAATAAAAAGAAGAGAAACCCCCACCCGTAGTTTATTGCTACATGCAGTTTATTGCTGAATTGGAAGCTAAGGCAAAGTGAACTCTCACCTGTAAGAAATATACTTTTGCCAGACATGATGGTACACACCTATAATACTATCACTCTGGGATGCCAAGGACGGATCTGAAGCCCAACCTCAGCAACTTAGTGAGACTCTGTCTCAAAAATAAAAACTAAAAATGGCTGGAGACTTTTGCTTGCATTCAATCCCCAGTACAGGAAAAACATATAACTAGAGTATTAATTGTCACATCAGGACTAGCACTGTGATACAAATGTTTTCTTTTCCTTTGTTTAGGTTAGCTGTACATAATAATTACACTTTACATGGGTACTTGGTACATATACATGATGTATCTTAGTTCTTTATCCCATTTTCCCTCTTCCATCTCTCAAATACTTAAAATGTTTTTTATCAATTATTCTTCATAACCCAGAAAGCAGAAAATATAAAGAAAATTAAAATTCAAATAAGGTGAATCAACTTACTAAAAGTCACATAATCTACAAAACTGTTTTAACTCTTCTCACATAGCAAAATATAGCCCAGATAATGATGAGAGGAATAACACTAGATAGAACCTACAACTAAATAACTGCAGGACCTTGTGAATAAAGCTCAAATATGCTCATTGTCTTATCACTGATGAAGATACCAAGCCACAAGAGGTGGAGGTTTTTAATGAAAACATCAGTAGGACAAACTGTTCCTCCAGCTGCTATAAAAAATTAAAGTGTCAATTATCTGAGGACAGCACGGGAGCCAGCAAATCTCAGTGTCTTTGCCATGAACAGTTAAGAGTTGTGAGGGAATTTTTCCTATACTTTTACTTTTTTCACTAACTTTTTAAAATATGCTTTTATTTTTTATGGAAAAAAACTATGACATATAATTTACATCACAAAATTCACCCCTTTATACACTTCAATGGTTTTTAGTATATTCACAGTTATGCAACTATCACTGCTATGAAATTAAAAAATACTTACTTCACTCTAAAGAAAATCCCATATACACTACAAAGAATGTCCGGTCCTTTAGACTAACACTTTCAGGAAGCCACACCACTCCCTGTTTCCATGCATTTTCTTACTGTAGCATTTCCATATGATCAGAATCATACATTATAGCCTCTTATGACTGGCTTTATACACTTAGCATAAGTTCAAGGCTCATGTACATTAATACATATCAGTGTACTATTCCTTCAGTGAATCAGTAGCTGGTGCATATTTGTGTTATTTTCTGGATTTTATGAATAATAATGGCACAGACAGTCACATAGTAGTCTTAGTGCAGTTATGCTTTGGGAGCACATAGATCTAGAAATGTAATTGCCAAGTAATAGTAAGTCTCTGTTTATTTCTCTGAGTAACTGCTAAATTATGTTCCCAAAATGGGTAGACATACCCAAGAACATTAAGTGGAAGTTCCAAATTCTCAGTAACTTCACCAATACTATTATATATCAATTATATAACAACCCTCTGCAAGTAAAGTAGTTGCTAAGGTAGAATTGCATTTTAAAATTCAATTCAACAGGAACATGATGCTATACATATTCTTCTTTCTTTAAAATATTACACTTTATATTTTCAAAGGTAACAATCCATTGAAAATAGATTTGAAGTGTGGTTCATGATTTAGTATTTCTCCCACTAACTAATAAAATTAAATTTACTTTGAAATTCGGAGTTAACTATCTATGTTCTGAATACTAATTTGCAAGTATTTTCTCCCACTCTTCAGACTGTCTTGGCATTATTTTCACTTTTTTATTACTATGTGTTTAGGATACATAATAATTGTATTCATATTGGGGAGCTAATGTATATACGTATCATTTTGTGATAATTCTTACTCCCCATTTTTCCCACTCTGACCTCTCCTTGCCTCCTTACAATCTCTACAAATTCCCTAAATCTCCATTTCCTCTTTTATTGAACTCTTTAAATTACTTATATTATGGAGTCTTTCCCATTACAGAAACTATGATATTTAATCTTACCTGTCAGATATATCTGACCTAACATTATGATCTCAAGATCCATCCACTTTAATACAAATGATGCAAATTTATTATTCTTTCTAGGAAAGAATATATACATTTTCTTCATCTAGCCAACTGTCTTAACAACCACTTCCCTATTTTGCTTATATAGACAGCACTGCAACAAAATAGGTATGCAATTTTCATTGTAAGAAGACTGCCTCTTTCAGAAAGATGCCCAGAAGAAATCTACCTGGCTGCAATGAAATTTCCATTACTAGTTTGAGAAATGTCCATACTGATTCTATAGCGGTTCACATTCGTCCAACAGTTTAAAAGTGTTACTTTCTCCCCACAACCTCAACAAAATTTGGGCTTCTCTTTTCTTTTTAGTCTTTCATAACACCCATTCTTACTGGAATAAGATGAAAACTCATGCTTGTTTTAATCTGTAATTCACTAAAAATGCTGAACATCTGTTTGTTTACTTACTGGTCTGTTGTACTTTTTTTCTTTTCAATTGAGAAATATTTTAATTGCCATTTTTTAATTTAGACTTTTAATAAGGGAAGGCAAGTCTATTCTTTTTTTACTTATATGTCATTCAAGATATTAGTCCTCTGAGGAGTAAATAGAAGAAACAATTAACATTCACTAGGTTGTCTCTTCACTGTGCTATTTGTTGCCTTTGTTGTATAGAAGCTTTGTAATCTGACAAAATCTAATTTATTGGTTCTTGACATACCTTGTAGAACTGAATTTGTATGTGAGAAATACATATCTAAACCTGTGTCATTAAGAGTTTCACCAACTTCATCTTCCAGAAGATTGTTTCTGTTTTTATATGTAGGTTTTGACCCTTTTTTTTTTTTTTTTTTTTTTTTTTTTTTTTTTTTTTTTTTTTTTTTTTTTTTTTTTTTTTTTTTTTTTTTTTTTTTTTTTTTTTTTTTTTTTTTTTTTTTTTTTTTTTTTTTTTTTTTTTTTTTTTGTATTTTAGGGAAAGGTCTACAGGGTGATCAGGGTCTCACTACTACATTGGACTCTAGTGATCTGTGTTCAGCCTCCTAAGACCTGGAATTATAAAGGCAGCACAGCCAACCCACCCACTCTCAATTAACATTTCATTGCACCCTGTGGACAGGGTGCAGGGCAGGACCAGGTAATCCAACGCCCAGCCTCTGTGCCTGCTTGAAGGTACTTTAATCTGCTGAGCAATTTGGCTGTCCCATTTTGATTTTAGTAAAGGATATGGAGACATATGGACTTAGATATATTCTTCTGAAGTAGTATAGTTCATTTTTGCCAACAGCAATCATTAATGGTATATCTATAGTCATTAATAGTTAGACTATCTATTATCCACCATAGATTAATAACCCCTGGCTCAATAATCAGAACACTGAAGTTGCACAGCATTGTTTCTGTAACCTCTGCTTTATTCCATTGCTAATATGACTGATTTTAAATGAGTTGCATGCTAATTTTATTAATATACGTATGTAGTATAAATTTCAGAATTGTACTGTCTCCTACATTTCTACTATTGTGCAAGGATGTTTTGACTGTTCAGAGTCACTTTGGGGTCCCAAAAGACTGATTTTTCTACTTCTGAGCTGTTTATGGCATTTTTATTCTATTACATTAAAAATGCACTTTTTTCTTTTTTTTTACCTCTTCTTTACTCGTGTCTTTCCTTTCTCAAAGTTTCTTTTTTCTATCCTTTTTTTGCTCCTAATTTTGATTTTATTTTCCATTCCTTTCTTTTTCTCTATTTTTTATCTGCTTTTCCTTGTTTACTCTTCTCTAATACCTATATCAACTTCTACAAATATACTTCTACTCCATAATAGGATCCAACTAGTACAAGAAAGGAAATTATAAACATCAGAGCAGAATTTAATAAAACTAAGACTAATGTAAGGGATTTGTACACACAAGAGAGGCACGGGAATAATCCCAAGAAACATCAGCAGGTTTTTGAAAATAGCAGTAAAACAGTAAGATTCTCAACCTGACTATCTATATATGCTAATATTTGTGAACCAAGCAACTGCACCAAAGATAGCAATGTGGAATAGATGGTTCATGCTTGGAATGCCTGTCTGGTATATACATACTTCTTGTCATGACAAACCAATTATTACCATGCTGTCTCACAAGTAAAAGTATATTTTTTATGTGTAATAAATGAAAAAAAAAGAGACATGAAAAATAATGTTAAGAGGACTGTTCTGCTACAATACTGCATATGGTTAGATTTCTAAATTTCTGTGTAAAAATATGTGTTTATTCCCACATTTTTAAAGGTTTTCCTCATATTCTGTAAGGACTTAAAGTTCAGTACATCAATACTTGGTGGAAAATATCTGTTACACAGTATGCCTAAGATGTTTGATATTTAGACAGATACGGTAAACCAAACTGCATATGTTGGAGGGTAAAAATCAGCTTCTCTTCTGGATGGTTAACAACCTAAGTTTGCAGATCAAATATTGGAGAAATAGAAGGGCTGCAAGGACAGCCAAAATTTTGACCCTAGCCTTATAAGGTCAGTGAAGACTCAAGATAGAAAAATGTATACTGTAACATCATGGAACTCAGTTGTGTCCCAAATTTTCTAATCAAGGAGATTATGGGTCCGCAGAGGAAAGTGATTGATGATGTACAGTGTGTCTAAGGAGAGTCATACGGAGAGAAAACATTCCCTCAGGTTTTCACACAGAGCAAATTGGTCAAGCAATGGCCATGATTCATCCTCATGGCTGACACTGACAAAGAACATACAAACTGCAGTACAGGGTTTCAAGATAAATCCTGAGGGGACTTGACTGACCTTATCGGATACAAAAGTTACATTTCTTGTTATATAGGTCTTGCTTTGTCTTGGTATTAACCATCCAGAAGAAAAGTATAAAAACAAGGTATATAAAGTAAAGCCATACTAATATGCTAAGCTATGAAAGGCTCAAGTCAACAACTTCTGTGGATAACCCACTACTATTGTGGACTATGGGACTGTTTTGGATTGTTTTGCTGAATTCACTCACTTATAGTATTTAGATGCCAATGGAATACTCATTTCTGACAGAACTAAACAAAAAAGGAGATACAGAGGAAGGACAATTGTGTAACTGTATATTCAAAATAGTTAGCATAGATATAGAGCTACATTGTCTCGATTCAATGAATAAAAAACTTGTTCTGTACTGTTTGAAGACAGGATATCATGTCTGCATCTTGTACAATGAATAACCACTATGACAACAATATGCAACATATTCATTATTGATACTGTCCTACTAATCAGTTTTGAAACTGTCTCATTATTTCTTTCTCAATAAAATTATATATGTATATATATATATATATATATATATATATTTTCAAAGCAATAAAATTCTCCTCTACATATATCTGCACAAGGAATATGAATATATGGTGACTTCATTATCATTGTCTCAGACATACATCCCTTAATTCGAATATTTAATATTAGATCTCAAGCATAGAATTTTCTAACATTTAGTATTAATTTTTTAATTTTTATTATCTTATGATAATCAAATAATCATGATATTGATTCTTTGTAACTTTTGAAACTCCTTTCACAGCCTTATATGTGCTTTAATTTTGTAAAGATTGCTTGATTACTCAAAAGGAATATAATTTTTTTTTCCTTAGATATAAACTTCTGTGTGTTCTATGGCTGTGCAAAAGCTCAAGCTCACTGTATTGTCGAGACTTCACCACTTATTTTCCCTTGGCTATTATCAATTTCAGAAAGGGAGATGTTTAAAATATCTAGTACAGTTGCTATTTAATCTATTTTATAAATTTATATGTCCAGAGTATATTTGTTTTGATATTATTATAATTATCAAACTATTAAAAGCTAAAGTAACCTAAATTATGATTAATTTATACAATTAAACAATATTAGTCTCGATTATAAATTATAACAAAAATGTGTAAGTATTAACCTAGATGTGTATCTATGAGAACTGTAAACAGAAGAAATGTCAGAAACAGCATAATGTATAATCTCCGTCCAGGACCCAGAGCCCAGGACCAGCATGTGAGTGAGAATGTCTGGGCTGTCCAGTCCTGCAATGACCCAGAGCACAGGCCCTGTGTATGAGTGGGACCACCCAGGCTGCTGGGTACTGAAGCAACCCAGAGCACAGGCCCAGCGTTTGAGTAAGACCGTCCAGACCACTGGACCCTGAATTGACCCAGAGTGCAGGCCTGGCATGGAGTGAGACCTCCAGGGCCACCAGGTCCTGAATTGACTGAGAGGGCAGGCCTGGTGTGGAACCCTTAGCAGAACTCCCTGCAAAGAGACTAGAGCCAAGACCCACCCAGCTGATTCAGGATCAGAACATCTTACCAATGTGACACAAAGTGTTCACATGCAAGGCTTCAGAAGGAAGAAGTGGAGCACAGCAGCCAGACCCAAGCCGCACCCACCTGGAGGAGTCTGAACTTCACAGATCTAGACCTGGTGCTAAGGTAATAACTCTATCTAAGCTCTACACCAAAGGTCAAAAGTCAGTGGTATACAAAATGACAAAGAGAAAGAACAAAAAGCAATCTCAGGCCCTGAGTCCACCCAGTGCAAATGCAGAAGAAAACACTAGCATAGAGGAAATTGGAAATCACACACCTGAAATCTCTGAAATAATAGCATTAAAAGTAAAGAAACAACTGCAGAAAGGTATAGAAGAGATCAGATCAGAAATAATTTCCAAAGTAAAAAATGTAATGATAACTACAATCAAAGAAGTACTAAGTGCTTCTAAAGAATATAATTATAAAAAATAGAGTAGAAAATAAAAATGATGGAACCCCTGAATAAGCAATATAGGAAAGAAATAGAATGTATGAAACAGATTGAAGGTGATATACGGGAAATTAAAACCTCAATCACAAGCTGGCAAATCCATTTGAGTAAAAGTGAAAAAAGACTTTCTGACCTTAAAGACACCATTGCAGCTAGTGAAAAAGTAAGCAAATATCTCTTAAAAACAACTAGGATGCAGGAAAAAATAACTCAACACTGGCAAGACAATGCACAGATGAACAATTTGATACTAATAGGCATCAATGAGAAGGAAGGAATCAACACAAATGATATAAAAAGAATATGGGCAGAAGTAATAGCACAAAACTTTTATGGGGCAACAATCTGACATTCAGGTCACTGAAGGATATAGAACTCCAAATAACATCAACCCAATTAAAACCACTACTAGACATATAATAATCAAGATCCCAGAAATTCGGCACAGGAACAGTATACTAAAAGCCGCTAGAGAAAAGAAACAGAACATATTTAAAAGAAAACTCATCAGAATAAGGCAGATTTCTCTTCACAAACAATCAAGGCAATAAGAGCATGGAGCAAAGTACTTCAAGTCTTCCAAGAAAATGAATTCCAACCCAGACTGATATACCTTGCAAAACTCTCTTTCAAGTATAATGGAGAAGTAAGATACTTCCATGACAGAGAACTAAAGAATTTCATCAAAACCCAAGCCTACACAGACTACTAAATGATGTTCTAGAGGGGGAGCAAAATGATCACAGCCCATGAACGAGAATGGAAAGAACCCACCAAATATTGGTCAAACAAACACAGGAGAAATAAGAGGTATACAATAGTAGTCTTTCAGTTATTCTTTTGTGTACAGCAGCAAAATATTTCCGTCAGCACACTTTACAAATGGACTTCTCTTGCACCCTATGGGTCAAGATTCCATATGGGACTACAGGGTGGATTTCAAGGAAATAGCTGTAGCTCAGTCCCACAAATGACACCTGGCCACCAGTAAGTGTTGTGGTCATTGTCCATTTCCACAACACACTAGAAATTTGTCTGATATCCTATCCCCAAACTATCAGAAGTGATGGTCATTTATTTCTCATTCCAGCATTTATCTTATGTTTTATTCTTAGTATTTCTTTACTATCATGAAAACTTTTTCTTAGTTCAAATGTTTTGAAACATTTAATTTTTAATTAATAAGTATTTAATTTTCTGAGTAATTCTTAATCTTAATTTTTGTTTTAAGATTTATACTGTATTTTTGAATTACTATTTATCTAAAAGACATCTTATATCTTCTCTTAATATTAGAAACTTTAAAAAATATATTTCTGATTTTCTGTTGACTTTATATTACTTCTTCCCTGTCCTTTATATACACATACACAGACACACACAAATACGTGTATAACCCAACATAAGATTGGTACTGTTTCATAGAAATCTTCAAAGACCATTTAAATAAGGGTTCATCTAATATATTTTACACAGTCCTGCATATCTATCACTTTGAGAGCTCTTTATTATTCATCTAGCAGCAAACTGTAATTTCTCATGCCTTTGAATTATGCTCTTTGTTATTTCTCATATGCTACATCTGGAGGTATTGAGATATTTCAAGTTTGTATAATTAGAAAATATTTTACTTTTAGCTTCCAAAGGTATGTTTGCTAAGTATAAAATTGAAAGAAGATAAATTTTTTTCTTTCAGTCCGTTAGTCTATTTTCTTACACACTTGATCCTTTTTTTTCTTTCTAATGTGGAGTAAGATACTATTTAATTTTGTTCTTCCATAACTAATATTTTTTATGTATATGCTTTAACCATGTTTTTCTTTATAATAAGTTTTGGACAATTTCATTTTTATGTATCTTGGTATGATTTTATTGAAATTGCTTGTGCAAAAGGTGTATTTTTCTTCAAAATGTGGTATAAGTTGAACTAAATTCAGAAATTTTAAATCTTTAAATATTTATTGCCTATTCCTTTTTACTTTGAGAATTCTAATTATATGAATATTAAAAAAGGAGCAGTTAATGCTTACAATTTTTGTTTGTACTCAGATTTCTTTCCTCTCTTGAATTTCTTATACCTTCTTAGTTATTGTGTTTCTAAAAAAACAAAACTTTTATGTTTATATCTCGTAATCTGAAAAACTAATTTGCACATAGCATCGTGCAATACAGCAACCATTGTTGGATTCCTAAAAACATAATAATAATAATCACCTCCATCCCATGTAATATTAAATACAATTATATAAATATATCTAAAGAGTCTAATATCCAAAATATTAAAAGGAAATATTACAATTAAATAGCAAGCACAATAAAACACAGGCATTAAATACAGTTTTCCATATCTTCAAATACATAAAATACCAGTAAACATACAAAAAGATGCTCAAGATCAATTATTGAAAATACAAATCAAAATCACAAGAGTAAGAAAAATTAGCAACAATACAAAATTTCACTAAACAAAATGATAGAAATTTAGCAATGGTTGCTATGTTGCATACTTTTGTCTTCATGTACTATCACTTGCTAGATGATAAAAGAAATACAGAATATAACAAATATTACTATGGATCTAAAGAAAAGAAAAGCTTTTTGCATGGCTGATTAGAATTTGAAATGGTATACCTACTTGGATAAGTATTTTACATGACCTCAATCATTTCAACATAGATCTGTCATATGACTAATTCATCTCATGTATATAGACAAAATAACTAAAAACATCAACTCAAACAGATAGTTAATGGCTAATGTTTACAGCTACATTCACAGCAACCAGAAAGTGGATACACTTTAAAAAACCACAGATAGAAGAAAGAACAGCAAAATGCTGCATATACATAAAATTGGTATAATACTCTGGTTTCTTTTCAGATAGTATAAATCTTTCCCCTTTTACATAAAAGTGATATTATTTATTGATAAAAATGAGGAAATTGTAATCTATGCTACAATATAGATAAACCAAGAAAAGATTATACTAAGTGAATGAACTCAAGACACCAAAGGACAAACATGTGATTTACTTTATATGAAATAGCCAGAATAGAAAAATACATGGAGACATAAAGTATATGGAGTTTACTAGAGTTGGAGGGTGAAAAAAGTTGGAAAATATTGCTTAAATGGCAGTTTCCATCTGGCTTAATGAAACGGTATGATTTTATTGAAATTTCTTCATAATATGTAGTGGCAAATGTTCCACATCATTTTAAATATACTCAAAACTTAAATATTATTAAAATGGAAAACTTTTGTATATTACTACAACAAAAAATTCAAGGTCAGGATCAAGCAGAACTAAACTCAAATCTGGGTTCTATGAATTACCAATTTTGTGACTCTGAAGTTTTCTCCACTAAACTTCAGATTTCATAATTCATAAAAAGGTCATAAAAATTATAAGTTTTTAATGGGATTGTGCAAAGATTAAATGGGCCAAATGCACAACATGTACTTATCACTGTATGTATCAGTCCAGTAAATGAAAATTAAAATTATTATCAAAAGACAGAAAGTGATTGTATCACTCTCCTAAAGGTATAAACTTCTATGCTTTCTCATCACATTTAGCATAAAATGTACACTTCTTACCGCAGCCTACAAAACCTACGACCTAGACAGAGCTTACTTTTTGCACTACTTCTTGTATTACTTTCAGCCCTGGTATTCACTCCAGATAAAGTGGCCTTCTTTCAGCTCCTTAGCCAGACCACCAAGTGTATTCCTACCTCAGGATATTTGTACTTATTGTTGTCCATGGCTAGAATAGTCTTACTCCAACTCTTCTCATACATGGTTCTTTTACAATATCCAGGTCACACCTAAAACTTTAGCTCTTCAGAGTTTCCATTATGACTCTAAAGGTATCCAGCACCAACCCCAACACAACTGTTGCAGGTAGCCAAATTAGATAGAAATATTATAGGTAGTCAGACAGGGCCAGGCCCTCCAAGGAGATAACACAGAAGACAAGATACCTTACAACTGTGGCAGGGGCCAATGCTCCTGCTATGAGGCAGACCTAAAGACCAAAGATCAAACAAATGCTAACCTCATTAAAGATTAGCATCCAGGACTATTGTTCACCTTGAGAAAGCCAGGAAAAATAATTATTTGATGGCTACCAGATAAAGTACTATTTTTACATTCATGTCTACTTGCTATGTGATTAGCCTCCCTATCTGGTCCTAGGCTTAATCAATTTTACCTGAGCAATGGTACTTGGAATACCATTGGCTGACCATAGTTTTGTCCCACCCCACATCTACCTAAGTGAGTTCTCATTTTTCCCACCTTAACCCCACATGGTTTTTCACTATAAATGTCCCTGAAAGAGAGACAGCTTCCCTGGGACAGCTCCGGGCCCCCCTCCTGTCCCTCTCTTGGACAGGAGCTTTCTTTCCCTCAATAAATGTATTATGCTCATAACGTCCATTGGTTCCTAAAATTCATTCTTCAGTTTTAGAGAACACAAAATCGTCCAGGTCAGATCAGGAGATCATTTTTTCCCTATATCATTTGGAGGTTCCCGGTATCATTTGGAGTTCACCCACCAGAGACCAGTTTTTCTTCCTATATCACTACCAGTAACTTAGTAAATTACCTATTTTGTTGTTTTTACACCATTGAAATTATTCTCCCAATTATTTGATTACCATATGCCTCCCCCCTCTTGATATACCACTAGAATTTAAACTCAAAATGAGAAGAACCTTCTTCTGTTAATTGTATATGAAGAATAGTATCTGGTACATAGTGTAGTTAAAATCAGTAATGAATACAAGAAGCAGAATGGCCACTTCAGCTGCAGAACAAACATTAAACTGCTATCAAATATGACCCAGCATTAAATTACTGGATAGTTACCACTTACAAGGGATAACAGAAACTATGATGTATGTTTAAATTTTCAAAAAGTATTTATTAGATAAAAAAAAACTCACATGGACAGAAAACATTCTCTCAGGCTTTCACAGAGAACAAATTGGTCAAGCAATGGCTGTGACTCATCCACATGGCTGACACTGACAAAGGATCTACAAACTGCAGTACAAGGTTTTAGGATAAGTCCTGAGGGGATTTGACTGATGTTATCAGATACAAAAGTTACATTTCTTGTTATATAGGTCTTGCTTTATCTTGGTCTTAACCATCCAGCAGAAAAATATAAAACATAAAGCCATATGAACATGCTCAGCTGTAAAAGGCTCAAGACAACAACTTCTGACATTGCCATCCATAAATAACTCACTACAATTATGGACTACTGGACTACATTGAGCTACTTTGCTGAATTCACAAACCTACAATATTTGAATGGCAATGGAATACCCATTTCTGACAAAAGTAAACAAAAAAGGGGGATACAAATGAAGGAACATCGGATATAGTTTGGCTACAGTACTCGACAAATGTTGACTGACAGAGATTTCAAGAATATCAAAGTGAATATAAATATGAGACAGAAACAGGTTAGTGAATGGAATGAAAGACAGGAAAGAGGAAGAGAGTATATTTGTTATGAACAGGATCATATATAGTGTTTCAGTATTTTTAATCATTCTAGTATGTTCAATAAGTATAGATACTATCAGTATATCATTTTTAATATGAGGAAACTTTATCACAACATATATGTACTAAAATTATTCTAGAAAAAGCATAATAAAAATGTCTTATTTATTTCTATTATTGTGGGATAAAATACTCAACATCTACAATTTAAGGTAGGAGAAGTTGATTTGGACTCACAGTTTGTACAGGCTTCAGTCCATAGTCAACTAGCTCCAAGGCAAGATGAAATGGCAGACTAGAATGACAGCATGGCAGACAGACATGGCAGACACACTCATGGCATGGCAGGCAAGAAACAGAGCATTCCAAGAGATATATCCTTCTACCCCACATGCCCAGTAACCCACTTAATAACAGCAAGTGAGCTATAAACCCAGTAATCCAATCACCCTCATAAACTTGCATATATGCTGTTGGGAGACAACTAGATATAAACTATAACAGGGAACAAATTATCAAAATATTAAGGCTGTAAATCAACTGTACTTTTCCTTTTGATTTGTAATTTTGCATCTTAAGCAGAAATTCAACATCCCCTTATACAGATTATTTTATCTATGCTAGGTAGCTACAAATATGATAACTAAGTTTGTACCACGTTTAGCTCTAACAGCAAAAGCCAATGGAACTAAACTTTAAGACTCCTATAGTCCTATAAAAACAAGAATTGCACCCCAAAAGCTCAGTGTTCATTTCCATTGTAAGTTAATTAATGTGGTAACAGTGTTCCTTATAAACAGAGGTATACTTAAATAAGAACTACCCATGGAAACTGCTGTTCCGCTTTTCAACTATTTGTTTTCTTCCTTCTTTTTAATTTATTAAAATAGCATAGAGACAGAAGCAACTGTCCAATTAAATGCTTGTACATAATATGTTTTCACCATGCATACATGCTATAGAGGAGCTGCTGGATTTGGGGCCACTTGATGATCACACAAAATGCCTAGAGAACACTACGTCCACACAGAGCCAACAAAATTCTGTCCCAGCTGGATGAGGTTAACATAAATTGCCAAAGATTTAAGATATTGGCTGTGGTTCAGCAAATCTCCCTTCTATGTAGTGAAGAGGTTCTTTCTCCAGCCAAAGCTGGGATCACTTGTGCTGGCAAGACCAGCTGTGGAGCTGACAGCTGTTTTCTTTCCTCCTCCCACTTGAAAGAGGCTGTGACCTTATATAAACTCTTCCACCCACTTGCATCAGTCCTTAGAATCCAAGCAAGCAGCACAGGCAGGGCTGTTAGCTTTGTGTGGGTAATGTATCAGTCTTTGTATATGAGTTCTGTCAGCAGAATAGGGGAGTTCAGCACATAGTAACATACTATGGCCCTTCTTAGAAGGGCACTCCAGCAAAGATTTAGCAACTTCTGAATAGGGTCAAGTGAAGAAAAGATAAACACAACAATTCAGAAAACTAAAAACGAATGCAAGATTCACCCTCAACAGTGCAAACAAAATTAAAATCCAGTATTGTTAGGGATTTTTTTAGTGCTACAGACCAAAGATTTGTGCATGCTAGGTAAGTGTTCTGTCACTGACCCCTACACCGCTAGCTCCTCAACATTATTTTAATCTGAGGATAAATATAGGGAAAAGAAAATGTCACAGTTCAGCAAATTCACAGAGTGCCAAGACACTTGGGTCCCAAAATTAGCTTTATAAACCTTGTAAGGCTTATAAAACGTCATTTATGAAGTATGTCTTGAAATTTTACAAAGGCGGTTCACATAAATGGAACAAATGTTTCAGTATTAAGCATATTTCATATACTATCTCATTTAACCCCTCCAACACCGTGAGGTACATATGATTAATATGCACATTTCATAGTTGAAAACAAGGCTCAGAAAGGTGATTCAACTCACTGCATGTCAAAGAACTAGTAAGTAGTATAACTCGTCTGTTTAGTTCCGCTGTCCATGTATTATGATACTGCCAGTATGACTGCACAGCACACTGATTAAGGGCATGCACTTTGGGTACAAGTACTCTTTTCAGGTACATGGCCTTCCAGAAGTTATGTAGCTTCCCTGTGGCTTAGGTTTTTGTTCTAGCTGTTCTTTGTTTTGGTTGTATATTTTAACCTATAAAACAGAATAAATGTAACTCTAACCGCATAGATATAAGGATTAAATAATATTGGTAAAGCACTTGGAAGAAAACCTAGCAAAATATCAGCACTACATAAACATTTGACAAATAAACTAATACAGTATGCCCTGTTTAATGAACTATTTAACAATATTTTGGACATATGACCAAGGTGTGCTGTTTGGATTTACAACCTATTGCTCATATACATTACCCATCTTTTTCTGTACAGATCTATATATCTTGTTTATAGAACTTCAATGTCTCTTTATGTTTTTTCCTGGGAGAGGCTTGGAATTGAACTTAGACCTTGCACTTGAGAGGCAGGTGTCCTCCCACTGAGCTATATCCCTGGCCCTTCAATGTCCTTTTGGCTACAGTACCCTTTGTTTATACAGTAGTGCAATTTTCCTGATTATACTGTACTGTATAATATTGTAGTTTTATGTTGCTATATTATAGTATTGTACATAAGAGTTAGTCCTGCAAATAAAAGCAAAGTCATCACAGTGGAGTTTCCTTTCACAATCTTTTACAGAGTAGCACAATGTAAATAGTATATACAATTAATCATTTAGCAACCAGTTCAGCTAAGGCCTAGCCACAAAAATGGAACTCAGTCATTAAACAAGAAATATATATAGTTGTAACTGTGTAAAGCCAGGAGAATTCATGAGTTATATCTAGCCCTCTGTGTAGCTTCTAGGACTAATTCCAGGAAATACATCATGTAGTCACAGATGTCTCTATGCAACTTCTCTGGGGACAGAAATACTACCATGTTTCCTACCAAAGAACAAACATTTAAATACTACTAAGGGCAGAAAGTACTTCCTAAGCTTGAACTTCAGCTCTCCTTATCAAAATTTTGGCCTCTTTGTCCTTGTCTAGTCATTGACACTAATGAAAATCAAATGAGCACAAAAATGTGGGAAATGTAACAGGGGAGATAGCTCAGCAACAGAAGTGCCTGCCTGGCAAGCACAAGGTCCTGAGTTTGATATCCAATATGAAAAAAAAGTGAAATGGAATGGCAGTGAAGTGACTTTAATTTCATGAGGAAAAGGGAGTACTCCTACCCTCCAATTTGTACACTCATTCGCTGGTGATTAAGAAGCACGAAACAAAAAATTCCTCTAGGATCCAGTTCCAACACTTGCTTTCACAAAGCTAGTTGAACTTAACCTAATTACTTTACCACTCCTCCTCTACCAACATTTTGAGAAAATGAAAATACTAGATGAGGAGACTATACAAACCCTTAATGTTAAAATATCATGAGAGAAAAATGAAGAACATGATGATTTACTACTGCACTAGGTCATTTTTTTTCTTTAGATTTTTTATTATTTCACTTTATTAATACTATTTGCAGTACATGAAGTTTACATTCATATTGGGAAATGGGTACATATAAATTTCAGCTTCCTTTTCTAATACCCTGCCTCATCCTACCCACTTCCCTCTTGCCACCTCTCAATCTGCTTTCCCATTTTCACTCTTATTACTATTATTCATAGCTCATGCTTATAATACAAAATTATTAATAATGTCTGAGGTTATTAGATTCTTATATACGGCATATCTTAATTCTTACTTGTCCTTACCCTCCTGCTTTCTCCTCACCCCTTACCTCCTCTACCTCCTCCTATTTGCAAGAAAATCATGCTCTTGGTTCCTTCTCTCTAACCTTTATTATGTTTTTCTTTGTACTTTGCCTTATTCAAATAAGAGATGCTATATGACATTTAAGCTTGTATGTTTATTTCATGCAACATTATACTTCCAGATACATCTATTTTTCCATAAACGTACCAAATTTTTTCTTTAGAGCAGAGTAATATCCCATTAGATAGTGAGACTGCATTTTTATCCATTTGTTTTATGACATATAGGCTGCCTCGAAGATTTAGCTATTATGAACTGTTCTGCTATAAATACTGGTATGCATGGATTGCTAACTATGATGCCTTTAGCACTTTGCAGAGGATGCCTTGAAAGGAAATAGGTGGGTCATACAGTTTTATCTAATTTCAGTTTTTCAAGAAATCTTCATAGCAATTTCCACTATAATTGTAATAGTTGACATTTCCAACAACAATGAAGGATTTCTTTTCCACCACAGCCACACCAGTATCTGCTGTTCTTTGACTTAATGATTACCATTTTTTATGGTATAAAAGAATCTTTTTTTTTATTTTATTGAAATACAAATGTCAATCAGACAGTTTCAAGACACCTTAACGATACAGATTCGATAAATTAATACAATGCAAACTGTTTTCATAACATTTTGGTATTGTACAAGGTGTATACATGATATTATATTTACAGATATTATTTTAGCAGATACCTCTTATCAGTGAATTAAGAGTGTAGCTGCTTACTTATCTTATTTTTTTATACCTGAATTATATCAAAAATTCAATAGTTATTTTCCTAAAAGAATCTTAAGTGTTGTTTTAATTCTTATTTCTCTAATGGCCAGATATGTTGAACATCTTTTCATACTGGCCATCTGTACTTCTGAAAAGTATCTGATCATTTCACATGTGTATTTGAAAGTATGCATGTGAGAATTTTTTTAAGTAGGATAATTTTTTGAGTTCTTTATATATTCTACGTATTAGTCCTCTGAAGTGTGAATAGCAAACTTTCTCCCATTCTTTAGTTTGGCTCTTTCCTCTATTGGTTCCTTCATTGTGCAGGAGATTTTTAATTTGATGTAATCACATTAGTTGATTCTTGTTGCTATTTCTGTGCAAGTGAGGTTCTTTGTACAAAATTTTTCCAGTCTATGACTTCATATATTGACTTTATCTTTTAGTAGGTTCAATGTTTCTGTTTTAAAATTTAGATCTCTGATGCATTTTTATTTTAGTTAAGTACATTATGAGAGATATGAGTCCAGTTTCAGTCTTCTGCACACTGATAACCAATTTTCCCAGTATCAGTGGTTGAATAAACTATCTTTGTTTCAGTGTATGCTTTTGCCACCTTCATCAAAGCTCAATGTGTTTGGAAATATTTCTGTATCCTCTACTCTGGCCCATCAATCCCCGTGTCTACTTTTGTGCCACTACCATGCTGTTGTTAGCACTGTTGCTTTGTAGTAAAGCTTTAAGTCAGGTGTTGTGCTTCTTCCTGGTTTGCTCTTATGGAACTATTTTTGCTACTCTGGTTCTATATTAATTTTAGGACTGTTATATCTAAATGTGTGAATGGTCATTGGTAGTTTTATTGGAATTGCACTCAACCTGTGTAAAAATTCTGGAGTATGGTTCGCTATATTGGTTCTCTCTACTCAAGAACAGGGGTATTTATCCATTTTTTGATGTACTGTTCAATCTCATTTTGTATAAAACTACATACAGTCTTCTTTGTAGAAGTCTTTTATTTTCTTTGGTTAGGTTACTGCCTGGCTATTTAATTTATCTTGATGGTACCCTGAATGGTATGTTTTCCATAATTTCTTTCTTATTGATGTTTTTATTGATATACACAAATGCTATTGATTTTTGTGTTGCTTTTGTATCCTGCTACATTGTCAATGTTCGTCATTAACTTAAATAGTTTTTTGGTGGAATTCTTTAGCTCCTCTAGACAGAGTATCATATCACCTGCAAATGAATATAATTTTAATTCTCTTTCCTTTTTTTAAAAAAAAAAAAAACAGGAATCAAACTCAGGACCTTGCACTTGCAAGGTAGACGTTTAAGCCAATGAGCTACCTCCCCAGCTTCCCGATCCTATATGTACTCTTTTTACATATTTCTCTTGTGCTAGGTATTTCTTAATCCAGTTAAGATGGCCTATCAGGATTATTGGTTACTATTCACTCCTTTCACCATCACCACAATCACATCTCCTTAAATCATACTTAATCTACAAATAAAGATTAAAAGAAGTTCACAATTCTGCCTAACATAACTATCCCATGTACAACTAAAGAAATATAACAATCCCTTCTCCGAATACATCCAGAATTTTTCACAAGTCTTTTCTAAGACTGAAAGCAAACTCTTAGGTATAAATTTCTATTTAAAAAGAAAATTAAAAAGCTGCATAACACCAAACAGTACCACAAGAAAAACATTCCTATTCCAAAAGAGAGAAATGAAAGGATACGAAAATTCAGCCCAAAGCAAAACCACTACCCAGCAGGGCAAACAGGAAGTCTCTATATTTGGCATCCTATTCATGGTGATTGTAGTTCATAAAGCTCCTCTCCTGGGCTGGCTCTAATCTCAGAGTGTAGCTTTCCTCCACAGACATTTCATGTCTTCAAATCTATAGTGTCTGTACTGCAATTTCAATTTTCCTCTCACAGTTCCATGAACTGCCCTTTTAGGGCCTCCTTGCCTGGCTTTCCAGGGTTATCTTTGAAATATGGATGGAATCAACCCTGATCCCACAGTCTACATCATATGGACAAAGCCAATAAGCTTCAAACTCAAGTGGTACACAGGTCAGGCCCCATGAACCATGATGGTAGCAGATTCTGAGTGCCCAGAAGGCTGAGCAGAACATAGTGAATCCTAGGAAACAAATTTGCTCGAATTTCTTTCTGAAGATTGCACCTCAGAAACTGTCTTCTCAAATCAAAGGTTTATATTTTTACACCCTTGGGTGTACAGTGTGTGGGGTCTTGCTGATTCTTGAGAAATCTCCAAATCATCTCTCTTCTTGTCCCTGTACAACAGGTCTCTCTTCTTGTCTTGATTTCTTCTTTTTTTTTTTTTTTTTTTTTTTTGGCAGAACCAGGGATTGAAATCAGGCCCTTGTGCTTGCCAGGGAAGCACTTATTCCACTGAGCCATCTCCCCGGCCCCCTAATTTCTTCTTAAGAGTATTATTCTCTTTAGTACACACTCTTCCTTTGGCCCCAAGTACACACATAGTTCTTTCTGAGAAAATTCAACTTCTCAAATGATTCTGCTCCGCCTTTTATCTTGGATTCTCATTACAAATTTTGATAAAAGTATCTAGCACTACACAGGCTATAGCATGAATACATAGTTCTCTCGAGCATTTCTCATCAGATTAATTAGACCATTCACCTTAATTTCAGGATGCTGAAAAGTCTCAGGACAGGGAAATAATTAACACAAATTGTCAGCCAAACTATAATGTGTATGCCCTCTAATCCAAATGGTAATATAGTCCTTGCTATCAACTGAAACCTCCTAAATTTACTCTTTACTTTCCATTTTCCTAACAGCATTCTGGCCCGCTGAGCAACTAAAATCACCAGTCAGACTGTTCATTGCATTCTAAGAATTTGATGGCCAGTATCTCCAAATCTTTTCAAATTCCTCTAATAGATACATTTCAAAAGCTTTTAAAATACATGGTCAGATACATTCACAGCAAAAACCTACTTTTCTGGTATCGATTTTCTTTATTATTCAGTTTCCTGTCACAGAGATACAATATTCAACATTCACAGTACAAAAGAGGAAAGGTTTAATTTAGCTCACGAAGGAAAGGATTCAATCCATAGCCAGTGAGAATGAAGACAGGGACATAATGGAAGTAGGGCATGGCAGAGTAAAATGGCTAAGTTCATGAACTCTGAGAGCAGAGGAGGGGAACAATGCCAGTGACAAATGGGGAGGGACTACATATAGCATCCAAGGTCACAATTCTCTGAAGTACCAAACACACCAGGAGAGTTACTGTCACAGTCTCTGCTATGGTTTGTGTCTAGTTGCCCCCCTAAAGTTTCATGTAAGCTATGGGGTAGACCCAGCTGGGGGAACAGCGACTGGCTTCAGGAGAGGGGCCAGATGACCAGGGCAGGGCTTGAGGTGTGGGGTCAACGAGGCTCCAATGGTTACACTGGCAGCATGCCCTCTGCCCTACACCAGTCTGTGGGCTCTCTTGGAGGTATGGAATGGGTCATCCTGGACACAGCTGTGCCCAAGCCTCTCCTTTAGTTCTTTTTTTTTTTTTTTTTTTTTTTTTTTTTTTTTGTCTTTTTTGAGACAGGGTCTCACTATGCAGTTCAGGCTGGCCTTAAGCTCACTTTGTAGCACAGGCTGGTCTCAAACTCACAACAATCCTCCTGCCTCAGCCTCCCGAGTGCTGGGATTACAGGCCTGCACCACCACGCCCGGCTTTCTCCTTTAGTTCTTGCTACATAATTCAGCTGTTTTAAACTATGAAACCTCCAGTAACAGTGAGCTAAATAAACCTTTCCTTCCCTCATTTTGAGTGTCAAATATTTGTCCCAACAATGAGAGAAAAGTAACTAAGACAGTTCCCTTCTTAGTATACCTCTTAGCTTCTTTCAAAATATTCTTCCAACTCATAGTTCTGCCTTCTCATTGCCACTGGTTTTCAACAAAGCATGGCCAATTAAATTACTGTGCCTAAATCTCTCCCTTCCCACATCCACATACTCTACCATGTGACACTGCAGTTCCTCCTAGTACAGGCAGCTTTCATTTCTTTTCCTTACTGATGCTGGACTTGGCCATATGACTTGTTTTAGCCGAGTGAACTTGTGAGGAGATGACAGTGTGCCTGTTTAAAGCTTAACTTTAAAAGACTTTATATATTTGTGCTCATTCATCATGTAGCATTGAATCATTATGAGGAAAGTATGCTAAAAGACACAGATGGAATAAACCTAGATGGAACGGTGGCCGGACCCAAGCCCCATCAAACAAAACAGATGCTAACAGAGCCATCACAGCCAATACACAGACATGTGAGGGAAGAAAAAATGCTTACTATATGCCACCAAGTTTTACAATAGCCAACCAAAGTATAAGGTTTTCTTGGAGTCCCAAACAGTATTTTATAGCCATTATAAATTTCTTAGAGGACTGAAAATTAGAATTGAAATTAAACTATCATACACAGCAGCAGGCATCTTTGCCTACCAACAACTTCCCATTATCTCTGGATGTGAGGGTTCACCCTTGACCTCAAATACCTGTTTACTTAAAGTTCTTTTCCCCTGCATTGGTTCCCTCATCTGGAAAATGAAGATAATAGTACAATCTGCATCACAGGGTTGTTAGCTCAATGAGATAATATGTACAAAACACTTAACCTATATCAAGTGTTTGATAAGGACAGTAATGATGATACTGATAATGACAATGAACCATATTCAAGAAGAGGCCAGTAAATGGCTTGAAAACATGTTAAATATTTTATTCTGGTTATAAAATTCTGGTTCATAAGGGAATGGGAGTACAGCCCAGTGGCAGACTATATGTGAAACCCTGGGTTTAATTCTCTAAAGTAGAAAAAATTGTGGACGGGTTCAAAGCTTTTTAATCTTCACTGTTTCATAATTCTAACTCTTTTCTAAATGGTAAATGATAAAAGAAACAATTCAACATATTTTTCTCAAACATGCAATGGCTTCATAAATAAATAAGCAAATGTTATCTCTGGACATGCTATCCCGAAAAGTATACATATATACTCCTCTGTGAGCAAAATCCAGTAGGTTGGAGAGATTTTTTTAGAGGAAGTCTGGTTTAGGAAGATAAACCTCCTGCTTGGTGGGAATGACAACACAGTACAAGTGAAAAGCTAGAATTCTGTGGCATGCCATGCCGGCCTCACACCTGGGTCACTCTGAGATGGCGACTGAGACTGGGTGTGACAGCATGCACCTGTACTCCTGGAGCTTGGGAGGGTGAAAATAGGAGAATCATTACAAGTCTGATCTGTGCAGTGAGATACTGTAGACTTAGTACAAATTGTATTTTTTAAAAAAGAAAGTGCTATACTCACTTTGGCAGCACATATACTAAAAAAAGAAAGTATTAACTTAGAAATACTGTATACCCCCTGGCTTTTGGAACTGCAATGTACAGACCTAGTTAGGTTCTAATCTTGATTTGTACTATGCACAAAATTTTACATATAAGCATGCTTCTTTTTTCAGATAAGAAAACTTTGATGCAAAGAGACAGACATGATATTATGAAGTAAAAAAAAAAAAAAAAAAAAAACCCTGATGCCAGACAGAGTAAATACATAAGTCATGGCTTTCATTTTTTATGGATATTTCAGCACTGTCCCCCTCCATAAGTGTCTACTCATAATTATAACTTGCTTGAGTGTAGAACTAAAACACCTTTCTCTAAAATATCATAATTAAGAAACAATGTATCTTTGAAGGACCTGACTAAAACTTGGTGACATGGCCTCTGGTCCCACTCTCCTAACTAACCAGCTCTGCTCTAGGATCAGTCAGTTCTCTCATCTAAAAATAAGGTTAGAATAATCACTTTCAAGTTTCTTCATAGCACATATAAACTACAAAATAAATAGTAATAAGTTTAAGAAATTAATAACCACACTAGACTGATATCACATAAGGAGGAGCCATCCCCATAAAAGTTTTCTGTAACTTCTTAAAATGCTAAAGACCTATTAGATCATCAAATGTAATCCAAAGACCAGAAAGCTGGAAATTGGAAGAATGAGGTCTATTCCTGTTTCTGCCAACAGCTTCCTTTGAGAGTGACTCTTCCACAGAGGGGCCACTTTTCTTACTGGCCTTCAGTACAATATCTCTTTTGAAAACAACACATGGTGAAAGTTCCTTGTATGTTCATTATGCTTATGTTCTATAAACAGATAACCAGAAGTTTTATCTTTCCTGCCATTTGTGTATATTCTGGTACCTGATTAGGCTCCAACATCCCTATTCTCAAGAGGCCACAATGGCAGTCACTGTTCAGTCCAGCTTAGCCACCTTTCTTCTTTTCAATTTTTTATGTATCATTTGACAACAAATGTTCTCAAGAAAGGCAAGCATCTCTTGTGGATCAAGACACAGTTTTAGCATTCCTATCTTCATTGCCAATTATTATTATTATTATTATTTTTGTGGAACCGGGGATTGAACTCAGGCCCTTACACTTGCCAGTGAAGCGCTTATTCCATTTAGCCATCTCCCCTCATTCTTTGCCAATCATTGACATAAGAGGTGGCCCACACTTTAGTTGTTACCAATGAAATATATGCAACAGTTGTCTGTTGTTGGCTTTGGGAAGACAAAAACTGTTATGAAGGGCCGGCCAAATAGCTCAGTAGATTAAAGCACCTGCAAGCAGGCACAGAGGCCAGGGGTTCAATCTCCAGGCCTGCTGTGCTGGCCCCATGGATTATGCTGAGATGGCAACTGAGATTGGGCATGGTGGTGTGCGCCTGTAATCCCAGCTCTTGGGAGCCTGTAAACAGGTGGATCACTATGAGTCTGATCTAGTAGTGAGACTCTGAACACCCTGTAAACCCTTCCCTAAAAAACAAATATATATATATATATATATATATATATATATATATATATATATATATATATATATATATATAATGAGAAAAGAGTCCTTTCCTTCCTTCCTGCTTCAGATGATAATGTGTGACAATAGAATGTCTTGACCTGTGACAGCCATCCTAAGACCATGAGGTAAAGGCTAAGAGCATTTCAGAGAGAAGATCTAGATGCCACTGACTACACTTTAGAGCTATATACCCACTAGAACTCTTAATCAACAACAAATGTTCTAACAGTACTTGATAACTAATTTTATGTGCCTACTTGGCTAAGTCACAATATCCAAATTTTTCATCAAACATTAGTCCAGAAGCTGCAGTGAAAGAAATTTTTAAATGGCATTTAAATCGGTACACTGAATAAAGCAGGTTACCCTACAAGACAGGTGTGGACCTCTGTTGTAGCAGAAAAAGGCTGACACCACCTAAAGAAGAAACAATGCATTAAACTTTGAGCTGCAACATCAACTCTTCTCTAAGTCGCCAACCTGCTGGCTTGCTCTATAAATTATAAACTTGCCAGCCCCAAAGTCGCATCAGTCAAAGGCTGGACGAATAGCTCTGCAGATTAAAGTGTCTGCTTAGGCAGATGCAGGGACCACATGCATCTCTAGCATGCCATCCCAGCCCTGTCCCCAGGGTTCACTACGAGGGATCAACACTGGGCATGGTGGTGCACACCTGTAATGCCAGTGCTTGGGAGACTAAAAATTTGAGGATCACTATGAGTCCAATCTGTGTAGTAAGACCCTGTACCAACTACATTTTTAAAAGGCCCATGAGACAAGTAATCTATGATATAACAATAACCTGTTAAAACCTTCATAAGCTGAACGTACCTTAAAATTGAGTATACTTTCAGTACACCTAACCTACTGATCATAAAAGCTTAGCAACACAGCATACTATAGAGTATGGGTCAGGGCCAACCAAATAATTCAGTGGATTAAAGAGCCTACAAGCAGGCACAGTGGTCAGGGGCTCAAACCCCAGGCCTGCCATGCCAGCCCTGCCCATGGGCACACTGAGACAGCAGCTGAGAATGAGCATGGTGGTATGCGCCGGTAATCCCAGGCATATCACTATGAGTCTGATCTAACAGTGAGACCCTGAACATGCTGTAGACACTTCCCTAAAATTAAAAAGAGAGAGAGAGAGAGTATATGAGTCATTTCCACTTATGGTTACATGGCTACTTAGGAGCTCTGGCTTACTACCCTGTCCACGGCATAATAATAGTCCAAGAAAGGTCAGTAATCAAACTTCTAAGTATGGTTTCTACTGAAAGTATGGTTTCTACTCTTGCACCATCACAAAGACAAAACACTATTGATGTCAAGGGCCATAAACATCTCATTAATTGTTTTTCCTTGGAGAACTCTAACACGGGATCAATGCAATGTCAAGAATGATTTCTAGATGCAAGTTGCTTTTTTCCCCAAAAAAGCCAATATAGTCATTCATTCACTTTGTTCCTGGTTGCTTATTATTCCTCCTGAACATCCTACTGGACAGTCATTACCAAAATCCATGGAATTTTTAGTTAATGGAGCATGCACAAACATACCTGTTAAAGAACCATAGCTGTTATAATCTGAAATTACTTGTGTTAGACAACTTAATTTTAAGCTTTCTTTATGTAGAGCTGGAGCCAAGTAACAGCAACAAAATTATGCCACACCACTCCTGTTAAAGAAAATGAATGGGCTTTACAGTTGGATGGATTTAATACATCTGAGTTTAAATCCTGGCTCTGCCATTTTTTGCCTATATGCCCTTGGACAAGTTCTTATTCTCTCTGAGCTCTATTTATTTTATGAGTAGAATATATTAAGGGAAAGAAAGCTCCTGTCCTAGGATAGGAGCCCAAGCGGGTTGTCCCCAGGAATCTGTCTATTTTTTTTTTATCTACAAAATAAGTATTGGGGGGAAATTCCACTATAGGTCCTGATGCCATTACAGGCACTTCAGTGTAATCCTGGATCCTTTACATTCCTCTATATTCAAACTATTTTTAAGATATTTATAAGACCTGTGCCACTAGCCATATACGTTTATTTTAACTTAATTAAAATTAAATAAAATTTAAAATTCTACTCTTCAGTCTTATTAGAAACATTTGAACAATGCAATAGCCATATGTGGCTAGAGCTACTCTTTTGTTTCTTTTTGGGGGGGGGAGGGTACCAGGAATTAAACTTGGGACCCTGTACTTGCCAGGAAGGCAATTATTCTGCTGAGCTATCTCCCTGGCCCATAGAGCTACTCTAGTGTATAACTCAGATAGAGAATATTTGGTATTTGCTCAAAAACAGAGAGAATTTATTTCCTCTCCTTTGCCTTCTAGATGTGACTTTCAAGCCAGCTGGTATCAAAAAGTTATAAGCTAACATATCATCTGTTCATTTGAGCAAGATCATGCTTGTAATTACAAAAATAACCCTAAATAGTGCAAATGTAAAGGACACTGGGTAAAGAAAAAAGGTAGATAACCATCTCACTTGGCTATAGAAAGAAAGAAAATTGCTGATGTCTATTCTATTCTACTATACATTTCCTCTCTATTCTACTGAAGGGTAGCAAGAGAGATAAAAACCAAATATATTCTCTTCCTAGATCATGACCCATCTTGTATCACTGGCAACAGGATAAATTGTCTTTTAAAATTTCACTCCCAGTTAAATGTGGACACTACCCTATTTTTCAGGGACTGATGAACATATTAACAGTATCTCATCAATTACATGACCACATCAGCCTGTGCAAGCACATTCCCAGATTGTTTGACCAAAGGGGTCTATTCTGTGCCTGGCAATTCAGATAGATAGATAGATAGATAGATAGATAGATAGATAGATAGATAGATAGATAGATAGACAGACAGACAGACAGACAGACAGACAGACAGACAGACAGACAGACAGACAGACAGACAGACAGACAGACAGACAGAGATAGAGATATAAAATGTCATTTGAACTAGTGGAACTGTTTTGCATTTATGAGAGAACACTTCTGCCCTGTTTTTCTATACTATACTACACCATATTACACTGTACTATACTACACTACACCACTCTATACTACAATATACGATGCTATGCCACCCTATACTACACTATACCATTATATACTACACTATACTACAGTACACTGTACTATACTATGCCATTCTATGCTATACTGTACTAAACTACACTATACTATACTACACTACACCATTCTATACTACAATATACTATGCTATGCTAAACTATACTACACTACACCATTCCATACTACAATACTATATTATACCATTCTATACTATACTGTACTACACAATGCTATGCTGTAGCATTCTATACTACACTATGCTGCACAACAATATACTACATTATACTATATTACACTGTACTACACCTCTGTGTACTAAACTATGCTTCATCATCCTATGCTATACTATACTATACTACACTATAGTACACCATTCTATACTACACTACACTACACTACACTAAAGCATAATATACTACACTAATTCTGCACTACACTATACTACACTACACTATACCATTGTATACTATTCTATACCATTCTATACTACATATACTACATCATTCTATACTAATTATACTATGCTATGGCACACAATGCTGTACTACACTATACCAAACTGTGCTGTGCTATGCTATGCTATGCTATGCTATGCTATGCTATGCTATGCTATGCTATGCTATGCTATGCTATGCTATGCTATGCTATGCTATGCTATTCTGCACTACACTACACTATTCCATTGTATACTATACCATTCTATACTATACTGCACTACACTATACTGTACCATACTATTCTATAATACATTATACTATGCTATGCTACACTGCACTATAGCAAACTATACTATACTATATTACACTATTCTGCACTACACTACACTATTCCATTCTGTACTATACTACATTGTACTCTACTGTACCAAACTCTACTATACTATACTACACCACACTACACCATACTATAGATATAGTAGATATAGATTTAGCGCAGAATATTAATAGTTTTATTTCTAGGTGTATATGCCCTGGGAAAAATTTCAAATTTCACAAGAAAATATGTAAAACACTTACATAGGAATATTGTTCATGCTAGCAAAAAAAAAAAAAGACATGGAAGCAACTAACTCATTGATCAACAGAATAATGGTTAAAGAAATCATGGTAGCATCTTACAATGGAATATTGCACAATAATAAAAATGAAAAAGCCTGAGTTCAATATATGAACAAAAATAAATCTCAAAATTATTATAGAGCAAGAGAAAAGTCAAGATACAAAGAATAAATGCAGAATTTTCCATTTCATAAATAAGAAAAGCAATAACAGACAACACAATCATAGTGCTAACCATGTATGAGACACAGTTCCAAGCATTTATACATATTAAAATTTTTAATCAACAATAGTTCTACAAGGTAGGAACAGGTTTAGTGTCCCTTATCTGAAATGCTTGGGATCAGGAGTATTTCAAAGTTTTATATACATCTTATACAAATAGCTTTAAGGTTAATTATATACAGTATTTTTCATGTGCCTGCATTTGCATGCAAACTGTCACACGAGGTCAGGTGTGGAATTATACCAATGTTTAAAAATTTTAGATTTAAATACACTTTAAAACTGGTATCTCCAGTCCCATTAGAAATATTCCAAGTGTACAGTAGCCATACATGGCTAGAAGCACTTCTGATTTCTGATTTCTAGATTAGGGACACTCAACCTATATTATAATTTATCCCATATTATAAGCAAGGAAACTAAGGCCTAGTGAATTTAGGTGACTTCTCAAGTTCAACAGCTAAAGAGGAGAAATTTAAATCCCAGTAGTCTTTCTCCAAAGTCTACAGTCATGTCCATATATACTACCCTATGCAAAACCATCTACATATTGCTTAGGGAAACACACTTACAAGGCAAGGGCATAAAAATTCCTACTCAGTGAAGAAGGCTCATGCAAGGAAAGGAAGATAATCAGGAATATGAATCCACAAAGGTCCCTTCAGCCACCACTTCCTTGTATGTATACAAACACCAGAAATCTTGGTGGAAGACATACTTTGAAGAGATGTTAGTGTTTTCTGCACTTCTTTATAAATTCTTTTTCAAATTGTAACATACTCTCAGTACAATCCTCAGTTACTTACAAACTAAAGCCACCTATATACTCAGCTCCTAGATCTAGATACAAGATGTTTTCACTAACACCTTTGTCAGCCTTGACTTAGGCAGCATATCCCCAGTACCCAATCTGTTTGTCAACAGCTCCATTGTTTTCAAGAAAGCCCAGCAGATGTGCTCTTGCCCTCGAGCACACAGGATGTTGTAAAAGAAGGCATAAGGCAGAGCATGGAATTTTCCAAGTGCAAGCACATCTGATAACATTCATACATTTATACTGCATGCTCTGAGGACTTTGACCAGTAATGTTTGCTCAGACCTCACTCAGTGTCCCTCACCTGCTTTCAAGCCCTATAACAACTCCAATATTATATGTTCCTCATGGAAAGTCTTTTCAACTTCCAAGTGCCTGCACCGAGTTATTAAATCTTATGTCTCGTTTCTTTCACAAAAGCCTGTTGAGTGGTCTATGCCTCCTGAGGTCTGCTCCAACCCCCACTAAGGGATAACCACTACCCAGACTCCTAACAACATCATTTACTTTTGCCTATTTTTATTTTTTTAATCCTTTCAATGAGAAAAAAAAATAAAATAGCAATGAAACAGCTTCAAAACAGGTTAGGAGAATGGTTGCAGTAATTAATACATTGCATATATTTTTCAACATTATACAAATGAGTTCATATAGTAACAAGTAATCTTGTGTGACTTTTTTTTTCCTTTACAACCTTAAATTTGTCACATTCATCCATGTGATGGCTTAAAACAGCTGTAATTCATCTGATCTCATGGCTGTAAAATGATGAAAATTTACCATTATTTATTTGCCTATTCAACTGTTGAGAGGTATTATTAATCTTTTTTTCTAATCCTCACATAGAAGCCCAAAAAAGCTAGATTCTGAGTGTAATTATACAGTAGACCATAATTAACATTATGAAATTTGTAATGTACTTGTTGTTGACTTAAAATCACTTAGGGATTACTGTTACATAGCTCAGATCGCAGGTACCTTAACTACTTGACTCTCCATTCTAATACATTCAATCTGACACTGATGCTCAAACATATGGAAAAATCTAGGATTCCAATTCTTTAAAGCTGTTGATGGATGATTTGGTATGACCTTCCCTTCTCTCCCAGGGCCTACACTAGCCTTTGGAATATAGGATACAACTAACATCAGTGGCTTCATCTATACCATAAGTTCTATGCCATGTTTCATCTTGTGTATTTTTTTGTCTCATCTACAGGTCCTTTTCTTGAATTTAGAGACAACAAGCCTTGCCCAACTGCCAGTGCCCCCTTGCTAGCCATTTGCTGGGTAACAACACAGTATAACAGTTTCCGCCCCAGCTCTAACTCTCCAAGAAATGGGTTAAATGCAGGCTCAGGTACATAAACAATTTTTCCTACCAGAAATCAAACAAAGGCACAAATCAGTGGCCATTCCCTTCTTGGAAAGGTCATGATTGAAAATATCATACTATGGGTAATTCTGACAAGACTCAAAAAATATGAATCAAAGGGTACAAACACTATCCCTGTCATGTGTCTAGAGGACATAACTGAGTCTTTATTCTGCCATATTTAGTGGACAGTACAGCATTCTAAATTGAAGAATGAAAGACATATTATGAACACAGCTGGCATAAGCCTTTTTTGTACTCACTTAATCTGAGGTCAGAGGAAGATAAAGTTACATCGCAGTGGGAAGGGAGATAGTGATAAAAGCCTAAAAATAAGAATTAGGAGAAAAAAGTAAAGGAGCTCATCCTTGATCACACTTAGCCACTATAAATTAACACACACATTAACTCAATACAACACATCAAAACTCATGGACATGTAGCAAAAAATTTAGTCTGACTCCTAGATTTTTCCATTGCCTTCTGCCACAGTGAAATGAGCTTCATGAAAACTACCAAGAATATCTGATTAAAATTCTTGCTCACAGTAGTAATGTTACCAATTCTAACATGGAAAAGAGATGGTGCAATGGACAAAACTTGAGGCCTGCAAGGGAGTAAAGAAAAAGATGTGATAATACCTTAATCTTCCACAGCTACAGTCAAAAGTTGATAGAGTAAGAAATAAAACAGCAATTACATTACTTAGAATAACAGAGAATGGGCTAGGGAGATAGCTCAGCAGTCTAAGCACCTGCCTGGCAACTGCAAGGACCCAGGTTCAATCCCCAGTACCACATGCCATGCCGGCGGCCCCAGAACCGAAGGTACACCATGAAAGTCACCAAAACCAGTCATGGTGATGCACACCTGTACTCCCAGTGCTGGGGAGGCTGGGACAGGGGGCTCACTATGAGTCTGAGCTGCATAGTGAGACCCTGTACCAAATAAAGAAAAATACTTTTTTTTAATTTAAAATAACAGAGGAAGATACCCAAGAAAAGAAGTAAAATAGTATTGATTCTGAGTAGCTGGGTTTGAGAGAAGAGAGAAGAAAAGGGAAGGGGAGAACGGAGGAGACAAAGAGGGAGGAGAGAGGGAGGGGAGGAAGAAAGGAGGAGAAAGGGAGGAAGAGAGGAAGGGGAGAGGAGTGAGGGAGCAAGGAAGGAGAGGGAAGGAGGAGAGGAGGCAAGGGAAAGGAGCAAAGAAGACAAAATGGGATTAGTCTGATAAACTGTAGAACAAATATTTCAAATTCATAAAAAATAAAATGTCCATTTCCTTGCATGACTATCCAAACTGCCATGAAGACCATTTCCTATTTAATCAGAAATGGAAGGCTTACCCAGTCACAACACAAATAGTCCACAAACAATTTTAACCAATGAGTTCTATTTTAAAAGAAATCATATTTTCAAACATAAACACAAAATAGTTCTATAAAATAAGTATAAAATAGTTTCAAGGGAAAGCAACCTGACTGAAATAGCATATCCAAACAGTTTCACCCTGAAGGGAGAACTTCTGCTGTAGGTGGTACCCGTGGGAGTATGTGTGCCATGTTCCCATGGTTGGGAAACGAATTGTCTTAACAGTCACTAAGCAGTTACTATATAACAGAGGCCAGTGCCCAAAGTATCACAGACTGACTCAGATCATAAGCAATGTTGTTTCTGTGCAATGACTTAAGTTACAAAACAGACAAATTTGGATGGAGGTCAGAACTCATTGGGACAGGTAGAATTTTACTCACCAACAAGCAGTGAAGTCTGCTGGTTTGGCTTGGTGGTCTACAATCTTATGCAACAGAAAAGTACCCTCTTGCATAGAGTAGGGGGCAAACAACCTTAAACCCTGGAGTTCATGTGGAGACTAGGCAGAGCACTCTAGACTGCAAGGGAACCTCACAGTGCCAACCTGCCTCAGCAGGAAATTCATAAAGTAGAAACACAGTACAAGGGGGTGAGCAGACAGAATAATTGTGCTATATTTAACTTTCAGCCAGCAGACAGGTTCTATGGCTTACCTATAGAAGGATGCTGAGAGACAGGATAGATGAAAAAGGCCTTCAATGAGTTTGCTTCCATGTGAACGAGCCTGCAGAAACTTATAGTGGCAAGCCAGGTACAAGTTTTGAGGTCACTGAGGCACTACATATTCTGAATGGCTGGGTCAGAATTCCACCACCACACTACAGAGGTGCAGCCAGAGAGCTTAGGAAAGCCTCTTCCACCTGCAATGTGCCCTCTACGGAGAGAAATTAACATCCTTCTCATTGTGAAGGAGATAAAATACCTCCAGAAATTCAGTCCATTATTATAAAACAGGTATGGAAGGGTGAATTTGCACCTGAGCTGCAATAAATGAGTAACACACAAGTAGACTAGAACCTCTTTCTTCTACCCTAAAATTTTACAACTGAGATAATTACACATTGGAGACGTGGGTTGCACACGGAGCCAGTGTATGTCGGTGTGCCTATAGACGCTCACTAACAAAGAAATAGAAAAGAAGACTAATACAATATGTAACCTTTCTGAGTAAACATTTGATGCATTAGGACAATAGATAATAAACCACCCAGGTCTGCTATGAAAATTAAAGGAGACAAAGTATGTAAAATCTTCATCTTAAGTCTGAAGCATAAGAAACACATGAGCAAATTCATTACCCTCCAATCAGAAGATAAAAGGTCACCTGCTGTAGCACACTCTTATTTACCTTTTGTTAGTTTCCTCCAGAAATAAAGTCAAATCAATTAGGAGGGTTTTCACAACATCTGACTTTCTTTATCCTGTTTACTTAGCAGTGTACCACAATTATGTTATTTAGAAAATACTTAATTATTTGTATACCACATTTGTAAATTTTAATTCTTCTGTCCTGCAATTATATCCTTTGCCAATTAAATGTTGTTAATGAGATGTCATAAAACTAGTGGAATACAGTACTGCTGCATTACCTGGAGAGCTCATTTTATTTGAATGCTGGTCACTGTGAACAATATCCCACTGTGTTGATCTGTATCAGTCAGTGGGAGTACTTCCATTAGTTTGCACTTTTATTTCAGAATTTGGTACTTTTATATTTTTTATCCAAACCAACTCTCAAAATATTTCAGATAATACCCACTGGATAATAAATTCTGAGTCCTAAAAGGGCTAGATGTCTGATCAAGAGACTTTCTTTCAGTCCAAGTAGGACTAAATATTACAGAAACATTCAGAATACACCTAAACCTAGCTCAAATGACAACTAAATATTATTTATATTCGTTCATAAGACACTAAGACAAATAATTCTGAGATTATCTGGCATAGCACTGTGCAGCAGAACATTTTACAATAATAGAAATATTCTGTATCCAAGCTGTTGAACACAATAGCTCATGGATTCTGGCCATGGTATGAATTCCTAAGGTATTATGGTGGCCATCTAACATGGCTGAAGCTTTAACAGCTGATCTTCCCAAAGACCACTTCCTTTCTTCTTCTCCAATTCAGCCCAGGGTCATCTTTCCCACTGTCACAGGAAAGACCCAGCACCAATAGCACAGTAAAAAAAAAAAAAAAAAGGAAGGGCAAAAGAAGCCTTTATTAACTCCAAAGGCATAGAGAGGATAAAGGGAAGATAGGTCAGATCCTCTGACCTGAGACAAAGAATGTTGAGGTTCAGAGGCTTAAGTGCCTGCCTGGCAAGCCCAAGTTCCCAT
>PVKA01010727.1:42135-63479 GCA_004027165.1 Ctenomys sociabilis
AGAGAGAGAGAGAGAGAGAGAGAGAGAGAGAGAGAGAGAGAGAGAGAGAGAGAGAGAGAGAGAGAGAGAGAGAGAGAGAGAGAGAGAGAGAGAGAGAGAGAGAGAGAGAGAGAGAGAGAGAGAGAGAGAGAGAGAGAGAGAGAGAGAGAGAGAGAGAGAGAGAGAGAGAGAGAGAGAGAGAGAGAGAGAGAGACAGAGACAGAGACAGAGACAGAGACAGAGACAGAAAGAGAGACAGAGAGACAGAAAGAGAGACAGAAAGAGAGAGAGAGAGTCCCATGAGAGAAAGAGAAACAGAGACAGAGAGACAGAGACAGAGAGAGCCCAAGTGTGAGCATGAGCAAGCATGCAAGCAAGCTGAGGCTTTTATGGACTTTAGCTAGTGGTAGAGTTTGAGGGAGATGTCTACAAATACCTAAGGAGCTGATAGGGGTCTTCCCTGAGGAGGTGGGAAAAGTGAAATGAAATTGTACCCTGCAGTGAGTTGGAGAAGGAGAAGGTGGTCTCTGGGGAGATAAGCAGTTGTTTTAAGGGCACCAGCCATATTAGATGACCACCATAATAATTCAGCAATTCATGAGTGCCAGAATCTATCAATAGCTACAACCCTATGTTACTATTGAGCACTTTAAATATGGTTGGCAGAGGAAAACTGCACAAGAGAAATTTTTCTTTTTAAAACTCTCTTCTTTTGAAACTGCCTAGCTCTGTAACTGCTTCGTGGCTTTGTAATTACTTTCTTGACCCATATAAACACAATAGTGTAACAAATATAGAAAATGCGTGATTGTGCCACTGTGCCCAGCCACATAAACTGATGATCTAGCCTTTTAACCAATGACCTCAATTTGCGAGCTAACAAGAACTGCCAGCTAGCTCTTCCTCATCAGTGCACCTCTTCTTTGTGCATCATATAAAAGCCTTAGACTAACAGACATCGGGACCTGATATTCAGGGAATGATCCAGATCAGTGCCCATCAATGAAAATAAGTGTGCCTCCAAAGCCTGTACATCATTTCAGTATTTCTACTTGCTGTTTCATCAAGACTCAGGAATTGAGTTGTTTAATTTTATGTGAATAGCTAATGGTTTCCATAATGAATGGAACACATCTAGACAGCACAGGTTAATAGAAGAGTCCGTGTTCTAATGCCTCAAAAAACAAAAACTAAATCCAGAACATTGTCACTAGCTACATATGTTCGGTCTTGTTATTTATCCATACATGCTTGCTCATGTACAAGCTTCAATCACATTGTTTATGAAATGTGGGATTAACAGAAATCCTTACAGTTTCTGGATGAGGGAATAAATGTGGAAAACCTAGCCAAGTACTCAGCACATAACAGGCACCAGCTAAATGAAAGGTATTATTACCAAGCTTCTCATTTTCCACCCAGAGCAAGTGAAAATTTAAAAGGAGGAGTACTTGATCCACAGTTACAGAGCTGTGTACAGAACTGGAAGATAGTTCCAGATTTTATCATGGTTTTTGATAATTGTCTTTCTTATGGAGAGCAGCCAACTCCATTTGTTTTACTCAGTTCGGGTTACTATAACAGAACACCACAGACCAAGGATTAAACAATACAAAATCATTTCTCATAGTTTTGAAGGCTGGGATTCAAAGATCAATACAAAAGACTAGTATCTAGTAACAAGCCTTCTTGTTTTGCAGATGGCCATCTGCTTATTGTGTCCTTTACATGGCTTATAAATAATAAAGTCTCTCTCATGTGTCTTCTTGTAAGGGCACTAAGGTCATTCATGAGGACTCCACTATCATAACCCAATCACCTCTCAGAGTTTTTACCTGCTAATAACCATCATATTGTAAGTTAGGTCTTTAAAACATAAATTTAGGCAGGCAAAATATAAATTTAGTTCCCAAAACTAATGTTCTTCTCACATGCAAAATACAATCATTTGTCCCAACAAATGCAAAAGTCTTAATTCATTCTACTATGAATTCAAAAAGTTAAAGTCCAAAGTATCATCTAAGTATCACATAAATCAGATGTGATCAATGCTTGATGCCTGATGTACATTCATCCTGAAGCAACTCCAGCTACAAAGCTGTGACTCCTAAAGAGCACTGTCACTCCCCCATCTCCACAGGTTGGCCCTCCTCACTCATGAGGCTGTTCGCTATGGAGAATGGGATGGAACTTGTTCAGAATGGTTTGCTGGAGTGGCCCATCCCATGGAGCACTGTGCAGGACATCCTTACCATCTACCACTGCTCTACCCTTTGGAGCCCAGGAGGAGTTGCCCTCCTTCCATGGACTGTGATGGGAGTGGCATACACGATGCTTCCTTTGCACTGCTTTTCTTTTTCTTAAAGAACAGTATAGGTTCAGAGACTTCATCCATCTATTTTTCTGATTCCTTTAGTCTCAGTTGACAGTGTTTCTGCCAGTATAAATTAATCTCTAGATACGCTTCTGTTAAGATGGCTGAAGAGGTCCTTGATTTGCACCCATATTAATTATCAAACAATCACTTAACCATACCCCTTGGACTTTCTTCAGAATCTTTTATTGTTTAAAATATGAACACTAACAACTTTATAACTATTTCAGTTCTAGTTCATTTTTGCTTAAGAATTCTTTCTTTCTCCTTGAGTTTTCTTATAAGCAGGAAAGAGAGAACAAACTATCTCTTCAATATTTGCTTAGAAATGTCACGAGCTGAAAAACAAATGCCACTGAATACCTTCATAAACTAGAACACAAATATAATTCAACCAAGGCCATTATCATTTTACACAAAAAATTCTCTTTTCAATTGTCCCCAATATTCCTCATTTCCATTCAAGACCTAATCAAAATCCCCTTTAATTTCCACACTTCCGCCAACATTCTGTACATGGCTGATTGTACGCTCTAAGAAAATGGGAACATTCTCTGTTACTCTCTTTTCTGATCCTTTAACAGGTTTAAAAGTCTCTTCACAGCAATGCAAGCTTGTTATAGCATGTGCATCTAAACTCTTCTAGACTATACCAATCATCCAATTCTACCAGTGCTTTCACCTTTTTAGATGTAGTCATGTGCCATATAAATGACAATTTAGTCAACTATGTGATTTGTGCTGAAACTGGTGCAAACAACATACTTATGTACAGAAAAAGTATAGCACACACAATTAGGTACAATATCTAATGCTAAACAATGTAAACTATAATAATAATAAATGATTATGTTACTAGTTTATATATTTACTTTTTACCATTATTTTACAGTGTACTCCTACTTACTAAAACAAAGTGTACTATATGCTTTGTTATACTGGCAGCAGTCTTATAGGCCTCATGTTCATTGTATTTCTTCACTGCATCAAGGGCCATGTTGAGAGATGGACATAAAATATCTAGGCTTGTATAAGAACTCTCTACATTGTTCACACAATGAAAAAAATCATCTAAAGAGACATTAATCAGTACTAACCATTGTGCTAACTATTAATCAATTTTTCAGTATCATTAATTTCTTTGTTAAGTGATACATGATGGTATTTATTATAGCAGCTTTCTAATTGTACCAATTTCATGAAAACTGACTCATGTGAGAATGGAAGCAAAAAATTCATGACTGGTCATCTAGAAGCTAGAGACCCAGGATGGATGTTGATTGCATAACTGGAAGCCCTGAGAGCCATCATTATATATTCTTACCTGGGTATGAAGGACTAAGCACAAGAATACTAAGTGCAGCACAAGACAGACATGGTCAGATATCAGTCAGCTAGTCTCATGTATGCCACGGTCTGGGAGTTAATTCAAACTTCTGCCATCATTTTGTTCTATTCAAGCCCCCAATGGTTCAGATGATGCCCACTCAACTTTGTTTAGAGTAGATCTTCATTCCGTACAGCAATTAAAATGCTAATCTCTTCTGGAAACAACTTTATAGACACAACCAGAAATTTTTAACAAGCTATATAAGTATATTATGGTCCCATGCACTGAAACATAAAATTAACCATCATATTCTTATACAGTAAAGCAGTAGTCCAATTCACTATACATTGATATTAAAAGTTACACATGTATATGTATATGTATATGTATATGAAAATGTACCTTTGTGAAACCTATTTGTTCCTTCCGGAAATTTTCCAAGGGTTTGATCAGCAAATCACTAGCATTTTGGACCTGAAATAAAAGAAAAATATACACAAAACAACTGTTAGGTTAACAAAATTCAGATATAAATTCAGATGAATAGGCAGTTCTGAGAAGTACAAATGGCAGATATATGGAAAAATATTCAACATCACTGATAACCAAATAAATGTAAATTAAAACACCGCTGAGATTCCATCTCACCCCAAAAGGAATGGGTATGATCAACAAAACATCTAATAACAAGTGCTGGTGGATTTGTGGAATAGAACAAACCCTTTACTGTTGCTAGAAGTGTAGACTAGTGAATAAGCACTTGCCTGGCAAGCACAGTATCCTAAGTTCAATCCCCAGAACCAAAAAAAAGAAAAAACATTGTATAAATCAGTGTGGAGATTCCTCCAAACTAGTATTAGGAGTGACATTTGACTCAGGTTTGAAGTCAAATGTGGTGTGACTTGGCTAGAAGGCTCCTTCTCCTTCTGGGTATTTTCCAGCAAGAATTAAAAGCATCACACCACAGTAATATATATGCATCCATGTTTATAGAGGCTTGATCTTGGAAGGAACCCAAATGCCTATCAAGCAATGAATGGACAAAGAAGTTATGCTTCTATAATGGGGCATTACTCAGTCATAAAGAATAATAAAATTGAGACATTTACAACTAAATGGATAGACCTTCAAACCATAATCATATGTGAAATAAATCACACACTAGGAACTCAATCAATAACAAATGCTGATATCACTGTTGAAAAAGAACTCTTCTTCACTTTTGGAAATCAGTATGGAGATTTCTTAAAGAAATGAAATTAGAAACTCCATAGGAATCTTAGCTATACCCCTGCTAGGTATCTTCTCCAAAGAGTTCAAGACATCCTACTACAACAATATACATATAACAATATTTATAGGAGCACAATTTATAATAGCTAAATCCTACAAATAGATTGTATATCTGTCAGCAGATGATTAGATGAAGATAATGTGGTATCTGTATATAATGGAACACTACACTTCCATAAAAAAATGACAGATTAGAGACATTTTTAGGAAAATGGATGCATCTGGATAAGATAAGTGCTGAGTGAAATAAACCAGATACACAGCCTTCAATACCACATGGTATCTTGTGTTTGAGTGAGGCAAAGTACAAACAAGGAGAGTAATAAAAGATGAGTAGAACAGGACCAAGAGATGGATCTCTTGCAATATGGAAGTGGCCCAAGAGAAGTTTGAGGAATAAGGAAGAGAAGGGGAAATAAGTAGAATAAAGATATGCATTGTACAAAAACCTGATAACCCAATTAACATAAACATTACATGCTATAACGTGAGCTGAGACTAATTATATCAACAAGAATGAAAAAGGGATAAGGGAATCTCAGAAAAAGGATGTGAGGGCCAGGGAGATGGCACAGTAGAATAAGCGCTTCCCTAGCAAATGTAAGGGCCTGAGTTCAATCCCCAGTTCTGCCACAAAAAAGGAAAGGAAACAAAGGATATGGTGAGGGAAAGAGGATTTTTAAAAATAAATAAGCTATGATATATACATTTAATCATTCACTATAATTGCAAACTGCAAACATATACAAATAAAAAGAAAAAAATTAAAAATTAAAAAAGAACACTGAAAGCTACAACTTTTGTGACCATGTTCAAAAGTCCAGATTAAGGTCTTCTGAAATTCTTTCTCATTGAAATGCATAGAAATTCAATTTCAACATTAATTGCCCTCTACCTAATGCCAAATTCTCAGGTTAGGAGTTTAAAATATAGTAATTAGATATAGTTAACCTGCCTCTCTATTTTTGTTGTGTTTTCATTATAGAACCTAGGGCACTAAACTCAATTTTATTTTTTATTTTGAGAAAGGATCTCACTAAATTGCTAAATGGATTGAACTGTTCTCAAGCTTGGGATAATCCTGCCTTAGTATTCCAAAGTGCTGTGATTATAGGCATGTGACACCATGCCTGGTTTAAATATTTTTATAGCACCACGAAGCCATTAGACAGAACCTGAAAATGGCAGATCAGTTCAGCACATGAAGACAAAACTGAAATCTTCAATATGAAACATGAGCTCTGCCCAACACCTAGTATAAGTGACTTACCATCATCATCCTCTCATTTTCTACTTCATTGAGCAACTCAGCAAACTCCTTGAAGGATTCAGCTGGTAGGAGAGAATAAAAGATAGGCAATTAACCATGGGACTTATTAGAGAAGCAGGCAATGATCTGCCCAACATGAAGTACCAGCTGGGGAGGCTAAAATAGGAGGATCACTACGAGTCTAAACACATAAAAAATATGTATTAGTTCTTTACCTGACTGAGTCTAAAGCAGGTTCTCAATCACTATCACTTGTAGAACTTAAAAAATACCAATGCCACACTCAAGGAGAGTACCATTTGATTATCAGTCAAATCCATGTGAGGAAACAAAACTTGAGGAAAGGAGGTAACCACTATAAGTATAATTTTGTTTATAACTATTCTCATTACATTTGAAAGACTACTATATAAAACAATAATTGTAAAACTGATGGACAATTTATAGAGATGCAATTTCAGACAATAACGTAAGTAGAAGGGAGGGAATAGAGCTACATAGAATGAAAGTTCTTTTATACTACTACAATTAAAATGGTATAAATCTTAATGAAAGTTTGTAAGGTATTAACTATAACCCTCAGATAATCAGGCCAAGTTCAGCATGGTGGCTCTACATTCATCAAGGACACGAGCCAATTTGCTCCTCCTGTTCTGTATGCCTCTTTATACTATAGTACAGTATTTTACCCTTGTGTTCCAAGATGGTCACAGCACATTTACCTCCTGACTAGAGAGAAGGAACAAACAAAACAGACACACATTTTTCCATCTGAGAATATTTCTTGGAAGCTGCACAGGACAGTTTCTGTCTAATTCCTGTTGGATTCAACTGATCACAAAGTAACCTCTGCACAAAATACAGGCTAAGAATTAGTCTCTACTTCAGACGGCCATAAGCTAGCAAAACATCAATACTTCTGTTACTCAAGAAAAGAGAGTGAATCCTGAGGAATCAATAGCAATGTCAACCACAGCAATCTTGAAGGTTGTTTCATATAAAGATCTAAGGTGTTGTTCCTTTGCTAGATGTATTTGTGAAATAGTCCAGTATTTGATGTATTTACCAAAATGTGAATGCTTTTTATACAGAAAAGTTAACTTTAGGTAACACATGGAAAAATAAAGGCATTGATGATAGTCATGAGAATCACTAAAGCTTTTCTTTAAAATTTTTATAACTTGATATGCATGTATGAAGATAAATATATTGTATGTCACTAGAGCTTTACAAGTTAAAATAGTACCAATATATCATCTTCCATCATAGTAGCTGATACTATTCAAAATATTCAAAATAAGTTAAAGCTTATACTTGATGTAATATTTTTCACATTTAAGTTCTGAAAATTCTTTAAAATATACTTTGAGGGTTTATCTCAGTTACTTTTTCCTTGTTGCTTGGTCAAAATACCTGACACCCAAAATTAAGGAAGGAAAAGTTTATTAGGCTCACAGTTTCTGAAGCTTTCAGTCCATACTCAGCTGGTCCCAAGGCAGAGTGGCACATGGAAGAGGGCAGCTGTCCATGGCCTTGGAAAATGGCAAAGAGCAAAGGGAGAAGCAGCAGCTGTGGCAGCTAATAAGCCTCTCTCCCTTCCCTCTATTGTATGCAGACTACTCACCCCAGGACAGGTTTAGCACTCACACCTATAATTGGATGAAGAATTAATTACAAACTCTAGAAGCCACCCAATGACTGCATGAGGCTTTGGCAGGACAACTAGGCACAAACCATAACAGGACTATATACTTATTTTTCCAGACATGAGAAGATAAGCTAAAGTGGGGGCTATAATGGGAAAAGAAATGTTCCAAACAGCATTTTTATACTTTTTACAGAAGTATGACATACATTTTTTACAAATGTTTCCTTTTTATGAAGGAAGGTTTTTTTTTCCTTTTTGTCATTTTAACAAATCCTGATATTTTGGTTGATTATTTTAACCACCTAGCACCATGACAAGTATCAAATGATTCTATTAATTCTGTTAGGTTGTGGGAGGTCAGACATGACATTCTAGTATTGGATTCTAGTAAAAGATTGTAATGGTACCCAGATTTCTGTTTTCCTTTTTTTTTTTTTTTTTTGGGTGTGTGTGTGTGTATGTATTTTGGGCAGAAACAGGGATTGAACTCAGGCCCTTGAGCTTGCCAGGGAAGCGCTTATTCCACTGAGCCATCTCCCCAGCACTCAGATTTCTTTCAAATTTCTATAACTTCAAATTGCAAACAACTCTAAGTATAATATCTTCATGTTCACTGGACAGAATACAGAAATTATCAGACAGGCATGGAAACAAACTAATCTAAGATGTAATGTGGATAAATAAAAGTCATCTGAAAATTCTTCTTTCTCCTGGAACAGAACAAAACCTGTTATTGTACTAAAATCAGAAAACTCAAAAGTTTTCCCTTTGGATTTTATACTTCACTGCAGACCTCACAGTGTTTTAATAATCTGCCTCTATTAAGAAAAAATTTACCTGGCTGTCTTCTAAAAGGAAGTACTTATATTTAAATATGAGAATGACCCTATATGACAGCTTTTAAAGTCTAATATATTTCAGATTGAAAATAAAATGAAGATATACATATAAGATAAAAAGTAAGCTATAGGAAAGATTGTAAGATTAATATTAATATCTTCCTGTGTGAATAATGAATAAAAATAAGAAAACCTGCACACAACCAAAAGATTATTAGAAAAGGTACAAATAAAAATTCACAAAACCAAGACACAAAAGAAATGGTCAGCCTTACTAGTAATAAAAAGAATGAAATTTAAATCAATGAGATAATGTATATTCCTTCAAATGAACAGATAAGAAAGTGGAAAATATCTTCTCCCATTGAAATTGGATACTTCTATTCTTAGTTGGTAGATATCAGGCTTTATTTTTCTTTTAATTTTTTAATCATTTACTTATTTATTTATTCATTTGGTACAGAGTCTCACTACTTAGTTCAAAATCATAGCGATCCTCCTGTCTCAGCCTCCCCAGTGCTGGGATTACAGGTGTGTGTCACGACACCCACTTTCAGTGGCCCGCTTGACAAGATGCTTAGATCACCAACCTATCTTCCCAGCCCCAATGTCACATTTAGTTAGCACAACTAACTATTTCAAAAGTATTGAAATTTTTCACACCATAGTAATTCTATTTCTGGGAATTATACAATATAAGGATGTGTGAGAATCTGTTTCTTAAATATGTCCATTGAGATGTAGTTTGCAATAGAAAAACAAACTTGTTTTACTAAATGCTATTCCTGTAGTACAATGAAAACATAAATGAACAGTACTTATATGTAAAAAGCTACTAGAAAAACATATAATATGTAATAAAGTGAAAAATTATGTACAAATTATATGTAAAACATAATCTAACTTGTATTCTGCAAACATACATGGAAAAGAAGAAAAAAGTAACACCAACATGTTAATGGAAATCACCTTAGAGACTCAGGTGTTAGACATTCTTTTTTTCTCATCATTTTCAAATTTTTCTGTTGTGAATATTATTTAAATGTTCCAAAAAAAAACAAACATTCCATTTATAAAATAAAAAATAAAGGAATATGTCCCAGCTTTTCAAAATCTCTAAGGGAAGATAATCTTCTAGTAGGATAATTCTCCACTCTTCTATGTTTATTTTTCAGCTTATTTGTTGTTTTACTCTTTCTGTTTACTGAGGCTACCACAGTACTAAAAAATCTCCAGGGACTGTTTTTAAGAAATGCCCTGCAAAAACTGTTGAAAAGAGCAAGTTTTCAGTCAGACAAGCCTTAAAAGTGATATTCAACAGCCTTAGGAGAACGTTCAGCCCATCTGCCTTCTCCAATGGTCCCCAGAATGGTGGCTGTCAAGCTTTCAATAACTGTGCAATTGATTTCAAAACTATTTCAGCAATGGAAAAAAAGGCAGTGAGAATATAGCAGGGTAATACCCCACTATTTTCCCAATTACTCAGCCATTTTCTACTCCTTTTATTGTTGCAATCTTTTGTTTACTTCTAAAGCCATGAAAAAGTTGATTTTAAAAATTTTATCAAGGCCAGGGATATAGCACAGCAATGCAGAGCCTGACTGGCAGGCATGAACTCCTAAGTTTGATTCCCAATACCAAAAGGAAAATAAAATTATCAGAGTTTCTTCGCTTTTCCAAAAAATCACATTTTAGGAGGTCATTTCTTCAACAGGCCTCATGAGGTAACTTGGCCAGAGCTTTACGGTGGTTATTTTCAACTAGCAAGAGTTGTATAAACTAATGAATCAATTTAGTGAAACCAGAAGAACCTCATGTTCTTTGTCTGACCTCTCAAATTCCTCTAATTTTATTTATTTGGTGATTAGAAGATTTCAAAAACCTATTGACATATATGGCACTACTCAAGTACTTAGCAAAATCAAAATAGCTTTTGTATGCTGCTCATGTACAAGCAAAAAGCTCCAGTATATTTTAGGAAGCACCCTTCTTAGTTTAGGTATCTCTTTTTTGATTAATGAAACTAAAAGCCCAAAGATTAAAACTCATATGTCCAATGTGAAAAAGCTGGTAATAGAATCTTATTTTAATGTTCTTTCTATGTGTTCAAGATAAGTGTCACAAGCATAGCTGAAATAAATCCTTTTCTCTATCCATTCCATTCATATTATCATATGCCTTCTTTATTGTCAGAAAATGTTTCCAGAGCAAGAGCATAAGATTTGTACAATGATTCTTTCTTAAGAGTCATGACATTAGACAAGGAACATTATTGATACATTTTTAACCAAATATGAATTACTATGGCACTGAGAGGTAAACTTGCAAACATTTCTCTAGGGTAAATACGAAGAGAATAAAAGCCTATTATCTGTTAGTGTTAGGGGATACAACAGTCACTAAAGAGAAAGAAGAGTTCAGATCTTGTTCTCTCCTCCGAGAAGAAGAATGATTTTTAAAAAACTGGTTAAGAAAAGGAAGAAAATAAGCCTATATAACCACAGCCAACACTACCATCTAGCCTATCTCACTAGCACCACAAGCATGAAAATTGAAAAAAAAAAAAAAAAACCTGACTGCTGTATGCTACAACAATGCCTAGCAGTTCAAGAATAATAAAGGAGACCCAGCAAAACTTAACTATCCTGTTAAGGTTTGTGTCTAGGTTTACCCCTGCCCTAAAAGTCTCATGCAGTCATGGGGCCACTTCTGGAGTTTGTGGCTGATTCTTCATCCAATGCTGGGATTATGTGTGTGAGTGCCCTGGGGCAGATACTCTGCATTATGATATAAGGAGGGGAGAGAAGCCAGCTAGCTGCCTGAGCTGCTGCCACTCCCCTTGCTCTCTTGCTCTTTGCCACAGCCATGAATCCTTGCCTTTGCCATGTACCACTATCCCTTGGAGCCAATTGAGCATGGACTGAAACCTCCACTAACTATGAGCTAAATAAACCTTTCCTATCTTCATCTTGGGTGTTGAGTATTTGTCCCAGTATTGACAGAAGAGTAACTGAGACACTATCCCTAAAAAAATTTCAAGAGAAAAATATTAAAAAGGTTAAAAAAAAAAACAGTGAAAAACACAAGGATTCTCAGGTTCTCTAACATTCATCATTACACACGTAGTGATTAAAAAATTGAGGTTCAGAAAGGCCAAGTAGAGACCCGCCAGAGACAGCGCGGCCGACGCCGCCTTCCTGCTGCATCCCGCCCTCCCCCGCCCAGACCCTGACACCAGGCAGAGACAGCGCGGCCGACTCTGCCGTCCTGCTCCATCCCGCCCGCCACCGCACAGCCCCTGAGACTGTCCAGAGACAGCGTGGCCAACTACGCCTTCCTGCTCCATCCCGCCCGCCCCCGCAAAAAAAAAAAAAAAAAAAAAAAGAAAGAAAGGCCAAGTAAATTTTCCAAAACTGTTATACAATGTCTTCCCAAAGTGTCATCAATTTCTAATAAAAGTTGATAGTATGGAATGAAAGGCTTAAAAATATTTATAGCTTTTACTTCATACATTCATTTCTGGGAAAGCATGCCTAAAACTTAATCTTGATTACTTTATGTCCAAGATAGGCAGTCAATATTATCACTGATAAAAATAATTGAAAGCAAATGTATAGCAAATGTAAAAGAATTAAGTATCTTCACTCAGTGGACTATTATAGCTGTTAAAATGTTATAGGAACAGAAAAATGTCTATGTTCTGATGTTATGAAACAAGCAGAATATAAATTTCCATACATAAAAAACGTACATACATACATACATAATAAATACATACGTATAACTATAAAAAATTATCCTTAGATAAAAAGCAGGAGAAAAGAAAGGATGCACTAACATAAACACAGGTTTTCTTTTTTTAATGGCTGGCTTAGCCCAGCATGCTGGCCCACTCAGCATGTAGTGCCAGGGATCCAACAATGGTCCTTGCACTTGCCTAAGCTTGCCTTAGCAGGCATGTTAAACTGCTGAACTATCTTGCCGGCCCTAAACACAGTTCTTTATGGAAAGCATGTATATGTAAAGTTTAAAGTCATGATAAATTGATTAAATATCCCATTTAAACTACCCATTCATGGGCTGGGGAGGAAAGCTCAGCAGCTTAAGTGCTGGTCCAGAGTTCAATCCCAAGTGATGCAAAATATAAACAAAGTACCCACTCACTACATGATTCTAGGCAACTTTCTTAACCCATTCACCTCTAATTTATTTATCTACAATATCATATAGTAGACACCAAATGATGACTACTTTTTCTCTATTTTCATATTTTTGTAGGCAGGGAAGATGGCTCAGTGGAATAAGCACTTCCCTGGAAAGTGCAAGTGCCTGAGTTCAATCCCTGGTTCTGCAAAAAATAAAATAAAATAAAAAAGATAACCAAAAACTCAATTTTCATTTTTAAAAGAAAGCTTCCAATCATACACTTAATAAACAGATAGCCCACTGTCTTAACCTGGGTTTACCCAAGCTCTATGCCAAGCTCTGACCAGCCTCCTATTAGGAAAAATGGACCAAGGTGTTATTACCAATATAAGAGGAAAGTTTAGAGAAGAATTATCAAAATCAAGGTGACCTTTGATAGAGAAGGAATAAATGGCAAGCAGGCTTGAAGTCTGCACCTTCTAAAGGATGCTCTTAAAAGCCTGACAATTGCTTCACCCAATCTTGCAGTCAATGCCAGCAATCTATTCGGATCATTTCATGTCTCTTATTTGACCCTGGCTGGTAACAAAACATCAGTCTCCAGATTAATCAGATGGAAAAATACATCAGGAGGCCATACAAAGCCCACAAGAATAAAACAGAGTGAGACTAGCAGTCTCTCATTCTGCCGTCCTCTTCAGTCAAATGCCTTTATGTGACCTCAAAGGGCCCATGAGCTGACACTGCCATGTGAAACATTTTGGGTTATGCTCTGCTTTGCAAGTATTAGACCAATGACAATGTTGAATGAAACTATGAGCTCCAGGCACACAGTAATTGCTAAGAAATTCCTAAACATTCTGTAATCAGAAAAGAATGTCTAAACTGTAACAAAGGACCACCTTTCCTACATATATATGATCAATCTCCATCCTTCCTCATGACTCCCATAAGAGCCCCTTGTTTACCAACTGTATAACACCCCAAGTTTCCTTGTCTTTGAAATATTCCTCATTAATGAAAGTTCTCTTGAATACAATCACTAATTACCATATGTACTTTAGATGCTTTGGGTTTTATACTGAAGCAATTATACTGTGTTTTATGAAAGCAATAGTGCATAGCATACCCTTCTGGGTTATCAGAATTCTCCTTTATACTTGTCTGTGAGCTGTTTCCAACCTCTTATTAATTAAGGATAACTGAGGAACATGTAAGTATTTTATTTTGTTAAAAGTGGACTTTCTATCCTTTCCTGTCAAAAAAGTTTAAATACCTACCTATAAATTACACTAGATCCTTTTGCCTTGGCCAAATGGTATGTACTTACTAAAATTTTAATTCTTTCCATTTTCCTCAATTTCTGATTGTAATCCTCCAAGTTACTAATCCTAACAGTCCCCTTTCCACCTGATTTGGACTCATACAGAATTAAAATCTGACTGCCTAGAACCCTTTAATGTCTGCAGAATACCTGATGGGCTCTTTCCTTAAGAATATAATTTGGTTTAGTGCAATTCTGTATTGTCTGTTGTGTGGTTTTTTAAAATTCTTTTCGTATTCTCTTTAAAAATAAAATACAATTTTTAAAAGAAAATGCAAGGAAAAATTTTTGAAGAATCCCTAGGAAGTGATGCTAACAATTTCATATCAATCTCCAATGTCCTACCCACCACAGCAGAACACACATTGTGCCAGAATTCTCTACAGAAAAGCCAATGCCCAGACTAAGAAACTATCATAATGATCAGTTCATGATCAGAAGCATATGAGAAAAGCCAAGACTATGGACAATGCTACTAAGAGACCTGACATCCCCGTCAAAGTGCTTCAAGAAACTCCATGTTATTTATCACAGTGCATTGCAAGAGACTGTTTACTTATCTGCCTCCTTTAACAGAGAGGGCAGGAGATATGTTTTATGTCTCTGAATTCATATTCTATGGATCTCACTGGATAGTCTCCATTTACTAATAAGCAAAGAACAACCAGGCATCCTCACAAAAAAAGAAGAAATCATTCTCAAAAGTCTATGTCAGAAACAATCTACTTTGTAGCTCCAGTCATATGCTGATACTGAGTCATTTTCCTAAAGGTCTTTTCTAAAATTACTCCTTACAACCTTGTGAGGTAGATTATACTTCCCAGATTACAGAAGAGACTCAACGAGTTCAAGAAACACTATATCCTGTTGCTGAAACAACTCAAATCTCAAACAGATACAATACTACATAAATTTTACAGATGACCACTAGCTATGGAGCACAGTAAAGAAAAGGCCAAGCAGTGCCAATTGATAGCATGGATATTTTACTCTACAGCTGTGACAAATGTTAAGATCTGGACAGTGAGATACTTTCATTCCCCATCTGTTATACATAGATCATTCCAGGTAAGTACTAGTGCTAATGATCAAAGAAAAGGACTCCAGAAAATCCTCAGGCTTTCCCCTACATCCACTAGAATCACTGCTATCTTGGACATCACTTTTATCTATAATGGGCTTTGAGCTACTGAGATAAATCTTGGGGCTATACTGAAAATTCCATTATGGAAAGGTCTTCTGAATATGTAATGTGCAATCTAAAATCACAAATCTAAAACCATACTCTAAAATGATATCCTAATGATGTGTACACATAACATTTTTCTATAAACATTAAGTAAGTGTAAGTTATACCTTGAACCAAGGTATATTTCCAGAAGTACAATGAAGTAAACTAAATAAGGATATAATCTGCATATACCTCACAACTGTACTCTTTATAAAAATAATTCACTGCCATAGTAAACAATTAGAAATAAAGAAAATCTCCAGAAATAAACATTAAATAAAGTATAGCTACTATAATAATAAAATGCAAATATATGCATTATTCATTCATTTAACGAACAGGTACTGAGCATCTATTATATGTTAGGCACCCTACATGCTAGGAGATAGGAGTAAATAAAACAATGTCCTTCTCTACTGTGAAACTTCAAAAAAATTTTATATAATCAGTGAAAAGGTTTATGATAAAATGCTAGGTTAATAAAATAACATTAGGTATTTAGTGTAAACTAAATTTCAAACAAAAAAAACAGATACATGTTTAAGAAAAGAATATACAAGGACAGAGAGGGACTAGGGGAAAGAGATATCTATGTACATAAAGAAGATGGTGTGGACAACGTTACTGTGCATTTCTGCTGATCTATGGACAGGAGCACTTAAGGCTTAAATTGTTTTGTCTCTTTTTTTTCTATTACTTTTCCTTTTTCTCCTCTTAATTTCTTTCTTTTTTATTTTTGTTTTACTGAAGTACAAATATCAATGAGACAGTTTTAAGATGCCTTGACAAGATGGATTTGATAAACTAATACATTGTAAACTGTTTTCATAATGTTTTGGTATCATAGAAGGTGCATACATGATATTATACTTACAGACATTATTATACCGTATGTCTCTTATCAGTAAATTAAGAGAGTGTAGCTGTTTATCTTATTTTTTATACCTGAATTATACCAAAGATTCAATAATTAATACTTTCTACCTTGTTATTTTCCTAGTGGTTGTCCATAGTACTAGAAGCTGACATAATATCCTGTTCAACTACCATTAGTGCAAATCTTGCCTCTCATAGAATTATGTAGAAGCACGGCGTTATCTACCCCAACTGTACTGTCCGTACACACACATCATGATTCTTAATTTGTGTACCCCTTCCTTTCTCTACACCTGTCAAAGATGGGCACTCCAATGTCATTCAAATAACTTAGGTGCCTGAACTCAACGACACAATCCAACACAGTCCAGCATTCCACAACAATAGTGAGTTATCCGAAGAAGTTGTCGACCATAGCCATTTACAGCTCAACTTATTATTATGGCCCCACATTGTATACCTCATATTTTATACTTTTCTGCTGGATGGTTAAGACCTAGATAGATCAAGACTTATATACCAACACATGTACTTTATGTTTCTTATGAGGTCAGTGAAGTCCCCTCAGGGATTATCTTGTAGTCCTGTACCTTATTCTGTAGATCCTTCTTATATATTTCTTTTCTTCTTTTTTTCCAATTTTACATGCATTTATCTGGTAATATGAATAATTGATTGGAAGACAACAGTGTGCATTACAACAAATACTGTGAAATTCATATTATTTTTGTAAGTAAAATTCTGGATCACTTCTAATCTTTGTTTTAATATTATTTTATACTCTATAATTTTTTAAAAAAAGAACATATGAGTACATACAAAATACTGCTTTTGCTGGAATATCCTTTTATCATAATTAACTTCATACTTTTATATATCAGTAAATTTGGTACAGTTAGCATTTATTACTAATAATTTATTTTATATTTACTTTTCACAGTAATTTAAATATGACTGCATCACCAACTTTTTCCAGTAACATTAGGTCACTCTTAATAGATCTGTGATTCAGTGTTCTAATCTGGCAGAATGTTTTAAAGTACCTCTCACTCAAGGGTCAGCAATTTTTTCTTAACAAGTCAGCAAGTAAATACTTCAGGCTTTGAGGGCCAATTAGTGACTATTACTGCTAGATAATGCTGCAGGTGTGCTGTGGGAAATATCCATAGATGATACACAAGTAAATATCTCTGTGCTCCAATAAAACTTTATGTACAAAAACAGGTCATGAGCTACATTTGGCTAAATGGCTATAGCTTATTGAATTTTGTTTAAGTTCATAACAACTGAAAGAAACCACAGAGTTACTTTTTCTTCCATTATTTAATTTGCTGTTTATAATATCCTTGAGAGAGATAAAAGAATAAGGTGAATTTTACAGAAGACAAGATGGAGACTTATAGAGCATAAATATATTGGCCAAATATCACACACCTAATAAAGCATTTTTGTTATATCCAGGTCCCAAAAGAGACTTCAAAACTCCTGTTGGCTAAAGATCTATACTGAGATAAATACTAGTTTTAAAATTTCCAGGGGAATTTCTTCCCTAGAGGAATCTTATGCTGCATCATTTTGAGAAAAAAACACAAATTATTCTTTGTCCTTTACAAAAATATCTGGGTCCATGTGTTATATGGTTTAAAGAAAAGTTCTTCCTGCAGACTGAGTCAGAAGCCCTTGGTGAAGGTTTACAAGACGCCTTAACTGCCTTTGTGTGAGGCAGAAATGGCACTGGCAGGGAAGATTTCCTTAAAGGGTTTAGCACTATTCCACAGTGGACAAAGATAGCCAGTGCTCTGCACCTACACAGTAAGGGCTTCCACAGCCTTAGTCCTACATGGAGACGTACAAGGCCATATGGAGTTGAGACTTACCAATGTTAATCTCATCATCAGTCAGAGTATCTCCAATGAAATTAAACTGAAATGACTGTAATGTCTGGGAAAACTTCTGAACAGCAGAGGAGTAATCTGCAAAGAAGGAAAACAGGACAAAGGGTCAATGCCATGATATTTTGACCACTTTTCTCATCTGTTAGAGTAAAATAGAAAAAAGCGAAGATCCAAGCTCCAGTAAAAAAAGTTTGAACAAGTAACACAAGTTAAAAGAGGAGAGGAAATAGCTTCATGAAGTCCCTTGAAAAATTAGAGGAGACTTATTCTTTTTTCAATCAATTTCCTCTCAGACCTGTTTCACCCAAAACCTAGAAGACCTCAAACCTCTTAGTTACATTCTTCAAAAAGTATCTTCTTACATATTCTTAACCCTCATTTGTGGAATGGATTATATATTGCTGCATCCTTAATAAAACAAAAATCTACAATCATTCTACAAAAAAAGAATTAGCCCCATTTTATACATGAGAAGTTTGAAGTCCTACAGATGTGCAACAGGCTGGAACTATAAACCAGGTGGTGTGCCTACATCTTTAAGGCCCTACCCAAGACAACAGAGGTATCACCTGAACATTTTATATGTTAACCATATGGCAGCCTTGGTTAGAACATTGTCCAGCAAAGAAATAGATTTTGCTGACTCAAGAGTATTTACCAATGGATCTTGCCTGAAGAAGTAAAGAATGGAACAAGTCAGGGTATCATGGCCAGAAAATTGCTTTTATTTTTGATTAAATCAGTTTGAATTTTTTAAAAAATGTTTTATTCATTTTAATGAGAAAAAACAACAATAAAGTAGTTTCAAAAGAGGTTAGTATGACAGTTGTAATAATTAATACATTGCATATTGTTGTCTTCGTAGTCTTTCAGAGGACAAGATGCAGAAATGATACATTGTCTAAACACTATTAGTATAAAGCTTTCTTCTCACTGAACTAATAGAAGGTAGGTGTATATCTATCCTAACTATTTTGTATATGAATTTGAGTATGTAGAAGTTTAGGAATGGTAAAAAATTAAATCGCATTTAGCTATACATTTGAGAAACTATATTCATTGAAATTTTCAAACTGTGAACTTCAATATAGGTAACTCAAACTGAAAATAGAAATTGTATCTGATCCAAGTATTCTCTAAGTACCTTCCCAAAAGAGTTAAAAACATCATATTACAGTGATAAAGCACACCCATGTTTATAGCAGCGCAATTCATAAAAGCTGAATCGTGGAATTAGCCTATATGTCCATCAACAGATGCCATAAAGAATGGTAAACCATTTATTTTAGGAAAATGGATGCACCTTCAGACAATATTAAATGAAAGAAATCAGACACTTAAGCTTAAATACTTTATTGTTTCCCTTACATGAGAAATCCTAAATGTAAACAGCAAAATAAAAGGTAATGGAAACAGAGAGATACACATTTTCCAAAAGGGAAGGAGATCAAGAAATGGGGAGGGCGAGGAATGGGTAAGAAAGGAATTGAAAAAAGAATTAAGATTTCTTATGTTTATGTACCAACTCCCCAGGAGTAATCTAATCTATGTACTGCAAACATATAGTAATACAAAATAAAAATTAGAAAAGTATGCACACATCTGTAAGAGGCCTGGACACTTACAACCCTGCTATTGCAAGACTCATTCCAAGATGAGCAACAACATCAACAACTAGGAGTTTAAAGGAAATGCACATTGCGAGGTATGTCCCAGACCCATAGAATTAGAAATGGCACTTTTAATATAATTTATATGCTCATTAAATTTTTAAAGAAACAAATGCAGCTTTTAAATTAAAAATTGTAACTGAATGAAAAAGTTTATAGCAAATATTAGAAGACTAAAAAATAGCTAACAAAAGTACTAGCAGTGATTATTACAACTGGGAACTACAATCTGAAATGGCTCAGGGTCAGAGCCTGTATACAAGGATGTTCTATTTTCTGAAATGAAGCAAGGAAGAAGTGGGATAGGTTGGAGACAAGACAAATTCCAAAGAGTTTCCACATCTTTGTAAGACACATGGCCTTACAAAGCCTCAGATAATGTCAAAACATGAAAAGAAAAGCAATAGACTAAAAGAAACTATGTGCAAAAGACAGAACTGATAAGATTATGCTACCAAAGATACAGGAAACTCTTAAAATATAACAATGAGAAAACAAACAATACAGTTAAAAAGCTGGGGAAAGATCTAAGTGCACACTTCTCCAGAGATCTATAGAGAGCAACTCCAAATGAGAAAAAATGTGCAGCATCACTTGCTGGTAAGAAAAGAGTAACAAGAACTCTGGGTTCTGATACAGCCATATTTGAAGGTAATCTGGCCATTTTTCATAAAAGTCTTTACATGAAAAAAAAGGGAGAGGGTCCAGAAAGCTCTGTGGCCAGGATTCAAGCCAGGCACCACATGCCATGCCAGCCCAACGGCTAGAACACATTGATATCTCCATTGAGCCTGGGCTTGGTGGTGTGCACCTATAATCCAGCACTTGGGAGAACAGCAGGATCATACGAATCCAATCTGTGTAGTGAGATCTTGTCAACCCTGTTCTAAATACATTAAAATAAATACATACATAAATAAATAATCAGAGAGATTTTGCTGTATCACAAGATTTTGCAGTACCATACAATCTGCATATGTTGTTAAAATTACATAGGTTTATGAGTTTAGAAAATGGTTAAGTACATTAGAAGTGTTTTTTAAAGTTCAGGAAAGGAGGGCTAGGGAGATGGCTCAGTGGAATAAGTGCTTCCCTGGCAAGCGCAAGGGCCTGAGTTCAATCCCTGCTTCCACCAAAAAAAAAAAATTATAAAAGAGCCGGGCGTGGTTACACATGCCTGTAATCCCAGCACTCAGGAGGCTGAGGCAGGAGGATTGTTGTGAGTTCAAGACCAGCCTGAGCTACAAAGTGAGCTTAAGGCCAGCCTGAACTACATAGTAAGACCCTGTCTCAAAAAAGACAAAAAAAAAAAAAAAAAAAAAAAAAAAAAAAAAAAAAAAAAAAAAAAAAAAAAAAAAAAAAAAAAAAAAAAAAAAAAAAAAAAAAAAAAAAAAAAAAAAAAAAAAAAAAAAAAAAAAAAAAAAAAAAAAAAAAAAAAAAAAAAAAAAAAAAAAAAAAAAAAAAAAAAA
>PVKA01010728.1:0-43019 GCA_004027165.1 Ctenomys sociabilis
TTTCCTTTCTCTTGCTCAAGAATAGGACATGCTTCTCTTTTTTTCCCCTCTCATCTCTCCTAGCCCCTGTCTCCCACTTCACAGTCAGGTTTGCATCCCCATGGCTCTCCACAATGCACATGTCAGCAGGCACACACATGCACAGGCACATGCACACAAGCACACACACACACAGGTACATACATGCACAGGCACACACACATGCATGCACACAATGCACATGGATGCACACAAGGCTACCCTCATAGTCACTATTCTCAACTCCTAAGGCCGTGGCAGTGGCTTCTGCCCTTCATCCTTCTTTTCGGTGGGCCTTGGAAGTTGCCAACCAGACCAGCAGCTTGAGAACAGTTGCCATGGTCACACATTCAGGAACCTCCTTCCTCATCTCACTTCCTGACCCTGCCTGCGTCTTGATACACTCACCTTCCCTGAAGTCTGGGGTCCTAGAATTCTTCACGACTACATACACAGGGAGTCAGGAATAGGGTGGATGTCACTGAATGTAAAATCATGTTCCATGCAAACTTAATCTCAGGATTTGTACTCTGTAAGGATGGCTATACCATAATAATTAATATGAAAGACTGGGGTAATAACCATAGCTCCTATTAACTGCTTGTGTGACTACACTCACATTCTTCAACCTCTCTGAGCCCTAGCTAGCCCCTCATTACTGAAATGAAAAGACCGAGATGGGAGACGTGGCTCCATATTAAAGTACCTGCTTAGCAAGTGTTGAGCTCTAAGTTTTATCTCTAACTTTGTAAAATAAAAGTGAGAGCAAACAACACATCACAGGGGGTAGAGGGAGGTGGGGGAGTTTGGACTGAAAGCTCCTTAAGATCCAGCCTTGCTGTGGGAGTCTAAGGGAGGAAGATCATAAGTCAAAACCCTACCTGGGTAACTTCAGGACTTAAGAAGACCCTTTCTCAAAATAAAAACAATAAGTAAAAGGAGGGGCTGCTGACATGCTCAGCTCAGTATAGCCCAGGCCCCGGGGTTCAATCCTCAGCATCACTAAAAAAAAAAATCTTGTCAGCTCTAAATGTCCACACTTCTAAAAATCGCAGAGGGAAAACTATTTTGAGCCGAATGAGGCATAACAAAAAGAGGAGAGAAATTATTGAACTTTTACAATGGAGAGACAGAAAGGACATTAGTTCCATTCCACCTGATAGAATCAATGACCTCTGGCCATTAGAGGTCAGTAGAAAATGGCCAGAAATAAAAGTTGACCGCTTCAGGAAATATACAAAATATATTTCTTCACAACATCTTAGTTTCATACATTTTTCTTAACATAGATATGGAAAAATGTTTTTGGTTAACTGGATTTCTTTTACTTTGTATTAAATTTTTAGTGAGAACAAGAGAGCTGGTACCAAGACAAGGTTTTCATTTTGACCCCACCCTCTTGCCTACCATGGGCAAGTTAGCCGACTACCCCAAAGGTTCCCTCCCCATTTAGCCTGGAAACACCTAGTCAGTCACATACCATTCGAAGCCCAACACAAAAGCCTTTCATTTTCAACCTTCTGGAAAGGAAACTAAAAAAAATACATGCAAGGTGCACTCTAAAACTGTCAGAGCCCAGACTCAGTCCTCCCAAACCTACATCTCTTGGCTAATCTAACAACATGAGACCCCTAGATCTATAAACCCTGGATCAGTGCTTTAAGCTTTATCAAGCTAAAGGGTTACATTCAATAGTGAAGATTCTGTTCCCCACCCCCATTTATCATCTCTTTCCACTTTTATCCTGCAAGCCTCCAGGGGTGTAGGCAAAGTCAGGAGAGAATACTGACTCCAGGCCCTAGAGGCTGCTTGATAAATAAGACTCCAGGAGGAGAAACCAGACAGAAGCAGAGATAATAGAGGGAATAACAAGAAGGAGCAAGGTGGCCTTAGCTCAGTCACAAAGAGAATGGCAGGGAGCCAGGAGGGAGGCAGGCCATCAGGCCATCGAGGGATGACAGAGCGCCTGGGTTTTGGAGTGAATGGGAGCTGGAGAGCATCTGAGCTCAGCCAAGGAGATCTTTGAGGACACCTGCTGCCTGGGAGGAGCAGAGGTGCATCCACAGGAAAGACAGAGAGAGAAGGAAGCACTAGAGATGATCGAGTGGCCCCCACCTCTCAGAGTACAGTTTGCATCTGACTGTGCTGTAAGATATTCAGGAATGGGGAACTCAGGGGGAACAAGCAAAGTTAGAAAGGCATAAAACACAGGAGCAAGGGAATATTTGGGGATCTGGACATCACAGTCCTCAGGACATGTGGCACGCTTGTGGCTGCCCGAGAAAAATCATAAGAAGTTAAGTATAAAGTGAGCCTTTGGTGATCAGACTGTTTTGCCCTAAAACCCAAGCAACTTTCTCAAATATTGGAGTCATGATCTGAACCAGAACTCAGGTGGAGCTCGTCTGATTTCTTCCAAATACATAGGTAGGTATTCACTGTCCAAGAAAAAATCTAGCTCTAGGTGTCCAGAAAAGGGCCAAGTCTGATTCCACCACAGCCATGTTCTTCTATGTGTGGCCCCAATGTAAGAACTCAGCACAGTGTAGGATTCAGGAGGAAGCCGAGGGAGATGGTCAGGGAACCCAGCAATGAGTTTCCTAGCAGTGTATATACTCTGCTCTAAAAGTGGGTCCCTTCACTATTCTGGGCCACAGCCCCCAATGTTTTTCCCATGGAGATAACACTCCTCCACCCACCTGTCAGGGTAGTCGTGAGGAATAACAAGTAGGCTGGGAGGAGCAGTATTTTTAACTCTGGAGTTAGAAAAGTGCTGAGTCATCATCATCACCACCATCACCATCACCTTTATCAGCAGCTCCTACACAGAGAGCTGGTTTTCTGGACAACAGGCAAGTGGAGCTGTGGACCCCAACACTAGTGAGGCCAGCAGCCGCCACAGAGAACTCTGTCCCCTTGTCCCACCAGCCTACATGTACACCCGGACACTGTTTGCAGCCCTATGGCCAGTGCACTGTCGATTTCTCCTAAGCAGGTGGGGCAGCAAAGATACATAAACCAAGCAATCGAGAATTACAGGCTTCCCTGCTAGAGTTACTTAAATTGAAGGCACTATTTATTTTTATTCATTTGAGTCACTCATGTATTTATTCACCAAATATTTATTGAGCACTTACTATGTGTGAGGGCCTATGCTTAGACAGAAAAATTGAATCATAGGTGCCAATGTATGCTTTAAAGAGGCGCATTAGTAAGTCTCTAATTCCCATCTCTGCTACTCTTAATATGAGCAATCAATCAGAGGGAAATCAGCAGGTGAAAGGGCTATGTTGCCCTTTAATATGCTGAAAATTCTAAAGATGTGAGAACCCATGAGTAAATAAAGCAAGAATTAAGAAACCCCTGAAGCAATTGAAGGCAAGCAAGAAGATAATCTTTTGTTTTTAGCCGAGGTGCTAGAAAGAATACAAGAAAACATGATAAAATTGTGTTAACTTTCAAATACCTACATCTTGTTGTTTAACTGCAAAGTTCCTACTGGAAGGCATTTAGAGCTACATAAAATAGGCCCAAAGGTATAGACAAAGTCATATGTAGCTGTGTACATAGTAATAATGTAACTTCAATGGGTTAAAAAAAAAAATCATACTTGTGATTGCTTGGCAAGTACAGGGTCTTGAGTTCAATCTCCAGTACCAAACAAACAGAAAAATTGTACCACCATTGGAACCACAAGCACCACTTTTCAACTTGCTCCTCTGTGTTGTTTTTATCATACTGCAGGTAGGAATTTTAATGACTGTTCAGATGAGCTAGCCCTAGCCAGCGATCTAAGAGCTCTTCTCCCTCTACTCCTAAGCCACCACCATGCCAAAATCTGTGCTTCTGTGGATGGAGGCAGGAGAGTGAAAAGATGCAGACAGCCTAGGTTTTGTGATCAGAGACCTAGGTAGGAGGCCAGTCCCATCCCAACATGTGTCACAGGCGTCATATGGATCCCTTCCTTAAATGAACTACCATGTGCATAACGCCTCTCAAAAGATTGTCTGGCATACTGTAAATGGAGTGCCTGACTTATACCTTTACATTCAGAAAGTGTTGATAAATACCAAGTCAATCTGTTTTATAGATTTTCAGAGTTTTTACCTCTCTAAGTGGTCCACTGTATTCTTGGCCTGTACTGTCACATTTGCTATCTTTTGTGGAGTGTTAAATTTTGAGGCCAGTTCTCACAGCAGAAGATGCTCCATGTCTGATTCATCTAATATATAAATATTTATTAAGCACTCTCTCTGTGTGATGTGCTGTATTAGGGCCAGTGTTAGATGCAGAGCTGAATCATGTCACGTATCAATCCTCCTTATAGGACCTTTGTAATTTAGGAGGGAAGCCAAACTTGCAGCACAAAGTAGAAAGTGATGTGTCATTTAAGAAAAGCAGGTAAAGTGTGCTAATTGTGAGAAATAGGAAATTCTTTCCACCTGAAACAGTCAGAGAAGACTTGAAAAAAAAAGTGCTAAGAAAACTAGACTTTAAGAATAGAGTTTAGGCACAAGGGCCTAAGTTCAATATGCTGTTCCGCCACAAAAAAAAAAAAAAAAGAATAGAGTTTAGACATGTGAAGATGGGTGAAGATAATTGTCAACCAAATTATTATAGAAAAAAGAATGGAAACATGAAAGCAAAGGTTTGAAAGAAAATTCTGAAAAGTGTCTCTGTCCTGACTATGAGATGAGCAGGGGAAAAGATACAATTGAAAGACAGGTCCTCTATAAGACCTTGAAAGCCAGGATAAACATCTGGAGATGACCTGCGAACAATGAAGTCTGTGACCCTTTAGGCAGATACAACAAGACTGAAATTCTCTTTATCCATTGTTCTACCTGAGCAGCCAGGACCCTGCACAAAGGTATTTGCAGTCTCAGTGTCTGGCTTACTTGGCAGGTGCTCTTTCCAAGGTCCTTGAGCAGAATTCGTACTAATTCCATTTCAAAGTCCATAGTCCCATTCTAGTCTGAACTCTCTGAGGGAAATCATGCTGATGTCAGAAGTGATTGGCACAATCTGAATCCCAAGATAGTGCAGACCTTTCCTAATCAGCTTATAATTCCTGCTACGGATCTATGCTTCTGTTGATAGCCTTATAATCACTCACCTGCTTCCAGGGAGGACCCATGCAAAATTTATCATTACAGGTATACAATTTTGTAAAACCAGAAAGGAAACTTTCTGCCATATTCACAGACAGTTCTCAAGAGGAGACAGGAGATCTTAAGTATATTTCATAATTAACAAGAGAAATGTCAACCCCAGGGGGGGAATAAAAATCACAAATACCTGTTAAACAATTTTAAGAACACTACAAACTAGGGCAAACTTCTGCAAGCCTACAGAGGCAACATATCATGCATATTCCAAATATGCCATTTATTATAAGTTATTTGTTATTAGTCTCCTCATCTGAATAATTCAGTTTAGTTTGAATGACATCCATCACCATTTCAGTTATTCAACCTATGCAGAAGAAAAGTGACAGCAAATGTGGGAGAAGGGGAGAGAAGAAAGAATTATGAGCGAGGACAAAGGCAACTGAGAAGGATGCAGAAAAAAGCGCAGATGAAAGAACGCACAGGGGCTAAAAGTCTAAACCCATGCTCTTGGGAAGAATACATGCTCTGCCTGATTAACAGTATACTTGGCACAGGGCTGGGTGTGGCTGAGTGAACTGGCAGTGCCACCTAAATGCACCGAGTGCCCACTGTGGGCTGAGTGCTGAAGGTACAAAGGCTTGGTTCTGCCCTCAATGGGTTCGAAGTTTGGATGAGGAGATTGAAAGCAGTGAAATCACAATGCGATGTGCTGAAATGCCTAAGAAGCAGGAGCTGTTGAAAAAGCTTTGAGAGCACCACAGGAGAGAGGATTCTCGAGAACTGTTCTATTTAGGTGCTTTTAGGTAAGTCACGGAGCCTCTGAGAAACTCGTTTTAAAAAAAAGTGGTTCTATCTGGTGCCAATCGCTAGAGCTGTGCTGAGATTAAATGAATTCATGGGTGGAGACACACTCAGCGAGCTCAGAGTCCGGGGGTGAGAGGGTTACTTCCTCTGCTCATCGGAGCAGGGACCTGTTCGGTACTTTGTGCTCTGGGTATCAATATTGTGGACTGAACACTGCCCCCCGCCCCCCGGCTGGCTCCTCTGTGTCCCTCCTCTACCATCTTGCACCTTAGCACAGTTGCCACAACACACCCACAAACACACAAAGAGAAAATAACAGGGAACACTCACCCACATCCATTACTGATGCCCAGAGAGAGCAGCACCTTGCAGGCTGGGCGCCTCTGAGCAGTCTCTCGCGGGACGTAAAGGCCAAGTCCCCGCGCCTGCGCCCCCTTCTCCCAGTCCTCACCTTCCTTCCTTTACCAGATTCATCAAAGCCTCCCTGTTCCCCTTCCCCTGCCTGCTGCTTCTCTGTACCTATTAACAGCATTTGTGTTTTTTCCTCTTTACTCTTCCTCCGTTAGTTGAGTAGGCCAGGCCAGTTTTTCATATCTCCTGGGAGATGTCCATGTGAGGAACAGAGGAAAGGGGACCTGCTCCCACGGAGGCTACTGACCCGGGGACTCACACTGAGACCCCGCTCCACCTCCTCACCTTCCCCGCCCCATTTCTCCCTCCTCTCTTTCCCTTTCCTTCCATTGAGCTGTTCTCTTCCTGTTCTGCTCCCCCTTCTTCCCACGGGACCCTATCTAAGCTCACGTCCCACTTCTGTCTTTCTCTCTTCTGTCCCCCTCTCCTCCTTCCCTTATCACAGAGTCACGGAGCTCGCGCAGGGACCCTGACGAAGTTTCCTGGGTCTCTGGCCCAGGAACAGGGGCTGCTTGGGTCTCTGCTCGGCAGCTGATGACCTCACTGAATTTTGTTAACGCGATTGGCTACTTTGGGGCTCTCTGGCGGGAGATCCTGAAAACATTCGCGCTTCCAGTTTCTTTGTCCCTCTGCCTTGTCAGGTGGAGTTGGAAAAACTGTTCTCTGAGGCTTTTGTATAAATAAATAAATAAATAAATAAATAAATAAATAAATAAATAAATAAATAAATAAATAAATAAAATTAGACGCTGCGTACTAGGAAGAGAAGTAAGCCCAGGAAGAAAAAGAAGGGAATTTTTGGTGCCAAACCAAAAAGCACAGTGGGTGAGGAGAGGGGCACAGGTCTTATGGGTAAACATTAAGAGAATCTGAGACTCCCAGAGGGTGCAAAGGCTGAGGAAGACTGCTATGTCCAGCCCTGACCAAGCTCTTTCTTCTGTGAGGGTCTCACCCGGGAACATACAGAGTTTTGGATTGGAGCCAGCCTCTTAATTTCTAGTCTTTGTTCTATTCTTAGGAGTTTAAGTGTCATTTCATTCTTCAGTCTTACAAAATAGAAATGATACCACCAGAGTAAGTATTTGTCAGGTTTAGAAAATGATTCAACATGAAAGTATATTCTTATTATACTTATAGTAGTTTTAGTAGATAATATGGCATTTAAAAAAAAAAAAGAAAAGAAAAGAAATAAGAATCCTGGAGAAGAAATGAGAAATCTATGGTTATCTTTGATTTTCCTGTAGTGACTTCCACCAAGTTACTTTTAGTCTTCTGGGAGTCACTATCTTAATCTATGAAGTGGGAAAAACAGACAAGATGATCTTCTAAGATCTCCATGGCTCTAACATTATGTGATAGATAAAACCGAGCATCTTCCATTAACTCACCCCTTCAGAAGAGAACTCGCTCCTTTTTTCAGTACTAGAGTGAATGTCACCCCATTCCATTAGGGCATCCTGGTGAAACTACTTTCAGTAGGGACCTAGTTTCTCCCACACCCCATAATGAAAGTGTAGACCCAAACTATAGCAGTACGTGCAGGGCTCATCCTTGATGGAGATTTTCTCCCCAGGATACTGGCAGGAGCAGGATTTGGAGCTGGGAACTCTGGCTCCACTGGACGAGGCCATCAGCTCCACAGTCTGGAGCAGCCCTGACCTGCTGGCCAGTCAAGGTGAGAATCCAGGTGCCTCATCTCAACGTTCCTCAGATGCACTCATCCCCACACCATCTCCCTTTCGTGTGCCTCCACCCATGTCCTCACTTCCCTCTTCACTGCACTGCTCTCTCCTTCCCATTTGACATTCAGTCCTCAGCTTTGCACCACCACATTCTCTTGTCCCTGCCTCTCCTTCCCTCACTCTGGTATGGAGATGTCTATACCACGGTGCCTTATCCAAAATTCAAGATGAACACATACACTCAATACCAAAACTCTGGAAAGATACAGCCAAGGAAGAAATCTTCAACAGGAGCCAGAGACCTGGCACTGCCAGCTAGGAATTGATATGCGGCTATGTTAAAGCAATATTTCTCAAACCTTTGCCTAAAAATTTCATAAATTATATCACTTCCAAGTTGACTCAGCCAGCTCCATCACCGGCTCACTAATCTCTTAATTCCCAAGTTAGAAGATGACTCTGAAAAGGGTTCCAACTTGAAGAACATTATACCAAGAGATAGAAGAGCAGAGTTTCAGTCTTAAGTAGAATTAGGAGGATCAGTTGAGGCAGTCCTTTCATCTCTACTACCTGTCTGACTATATCAGTAAAGTGATGGAATTGGATTGCATGATCCTTAAGATCTCCCTCTGTTCTAGTCTCTACCATGATAAAGAGTCAAACTAACCACCAACCTCTCTGTGCCCAGTGTTGGAAATAACTGCCAGAAAGGCTGATGCTTGTGTGCACTCCAGCAGGCCAGCGGAGTCTTGAGGTCTCCCCTTGGCCAGGACTGCTCCATGTGTGCCTCTTGGGGACAGGACGAACTTTTGATGACTAAGAAGCAAAACAATAAGGGAACAAGAGATGGGTCAAGCTGCCAAAGTGAGAGTGGTGTTTTTAACATGCGCAGAGGAGAGTAAGAAGCAAGTTTCTTGATTTCCTGTTCAGATGCAAACAAGGCTGATATGTCATGTCGTGATGCAGGGAGTTTGTGGATAGTAGAGCATCAGAGTTAGAAAGTGTTTATTTTAGATCAGTTCTGCAGAGCTCAGTCCTGTTGGGTTGCACAAAGTCACTCTGAAGATGAAGGAAACAATACTGAGAATCCGAGTTTATACTGCAGAGAACACGGAACAATACTGGATGAAGAAAGAAGGTACTGGGTCTGAGGGTCTCACATCTAGGCTTGACTAGCAGGGATTCAAAGGACTTATCCATACGGAATCTTGTTAGTCCTTTTCCTGTCTTGTTTTGTTTCATTTTGTTTTGTTTAATTTGTCAAAGGAGACAGTGGTTAGAAGGTATGCTTCGATCATTAGAAGGGAGATCTGTAATTCTTCACTGTTTGGTGTACTATCAGGGTGGTGAATCGGGTCTGTGTGCTGGGAAGCCAGCAGAGCTGCTGAAGGAGACACGCGAGGGACTTGATTGAAGGCAAGGTTATTGTTAGAAGAATTGGAAAACATGTCAAAATGTTTCAGTTCTTATTTGTTGTTTGTTTGTTTTGCAGTTATATTATCCACCTCTTGTATAAATGAATGTACAACCCAAGGGCTTGTCTGGCCTTTTTCCCAGTTTAGTTTTGGGATTATTAGTGAGAACTATTGCTCTTGTTTGTTATTGTACATAGGTGGTGGCAGGAAGGCAGAACATGGGGTGAAAGATATGCTTGTGTGTCCTCAAATATGATAGAAATAAGCTACATAAGGAAAGAAACGTGTGCAGCCATAGTATGTGCAGTTTTGGGATGTCCTTTTTCATCCTGATGTTTGTGGTCCTGTCAGTCATTCAGAAAACATTCAATAAGTAACTGGTTTTCTGTACATTCAAATCAGAATAAAATAAGATCTGTCTCCTCTGTCACCACCAACACCCACCACCACTTCTTTTCCTTCCCCTGTAGAGCCTTAAGACTACACAAAGACCTTGCCTTCACCAAAGTCACGGATGCTCTGAATTAGATGAGGTAGACTTTGGTCCAAAAATGGTCAGAAGTGCTGAAGGTACTTCAAACTCTAACCCTCCTCTGATCCTGCAGATAGTCAGCCCTGGACATCTGATGAGACTGTGGTGGCTGGCGGCACCGTGGTGCTCAAGTGCCAGGTGAAGGACCATGAGGACTCCTCCCTGCAGTGGTCTAATCCTGCCCAACAGACGCTGTATTTTGGGGAAAAAAGAGGTAGTGTCCCATGAGTTGTTTCTCCCCTTGGGAGCCATGAGCTTTTGAGAGGGGCTACAGAACTGAAGGGAGTCGCCCCTGCAGGACTTGGGACACATGAAGATGTCCCATGTGAGGAAGTAATAAGCCAAGGGCATGCCAGGAACTAGATCCCTAGAAACTTTAGTACTGAAGCTCCCACCTGGACCATGCACCTGGCCATGGTCCTATAAAACCCTGGAGTGGCTTCACCCCTGACAAAAGCCCTAAGAGGCAGCTGACATCAGTGTTTCCCCAGGCACCTCACAAAGAAGCACAAAAGATCTGACCTACTTTTCTGGGTTCCTCTTAGGCTTCTATGCCCAGTGGCCCAGAAAAAGCACAGAATGACCTAAAGATGGCTCAAATTCAGGAGCAGATTTCACTTCCTCCCTACCCCACCCTAACAGGCCCCCTGCCCTGAAGAAACTGATCTGGGACTGGCAGATAGTGCAAAAGATGTTGATAGAAACCTGGCTCCCAATGCTCCCACTTTCCCCAGCTCTCAGAGACAACCGAATTCAGCTTGTCAGCTCCACTCCTCATGAGCTCAGCATCAGCATCAGCAACGTGGCCCTGGCAGATGAGGGCGAGTACACCTGCTCCATCTTCACTATGCCTGTGCGAACGGCCAAGTCCCTCGTCACTGTGCTTGGTGAGGCTCCCAACCCCCCCCCAACCCCTGGGGTTTCCACAGAGTGCTTCTGCTCAAACAAACATCTCTAGATGGGCTTCTCCAAGCCAAGCAAGTCTCCAAGGATTCAGGGAAAGGTTAACTTGTGTTTCTCTTCATGTGGGATAAAAATGCAAAAGGAACTGAGTTTAAGTCCTCTCTGCTGTATTTACTTCTTGATATAGGACAAGCCTCTTGTTTTACTTAAGCATAGATTTCCCAAGTTGTAATGAGGAATGATCATTTTCATTCCACCTGTCTCCCAAAATTTTATGAGAGAAGCACGTGTAATGATGTTTTTTAAGAAAACTGCCCCAGTGACTCTTATGCCCCTATCTCCCTCTGCTATTTCAATCTCCATCTTTGCTTCCCTGAGTATCCCATGATTTCTGTGGCTGCCCACTTGTGCTCTCAGCTATCTGGTCAGGTATTTCAGTGATGATGCATCTCCCCTCTACCACACCTCCTTCCTTTGGCCTTCCTTGTGGTGGTCAGAGAGGAGACAAAGAGAAAGATGATTTCTCTAGCTTTCTAACCATCTTTCTAAGCCAAAGTAGAACCCAGCTGTCCTAGAGGGGCCATCTCTACAGGGAGAGCCAAAGCGTGACCTCATGGTGCCTCTCCTTCCTATTCTGGCCATTCCATATCCATGGCAGGAATCCCACAGAAGCCCATCATCACTGGCTACAAATCATCACTACAGGAAAAGGATACAGCCACCCTGAACTGCCAGTCTTCTGGGAGTAAACCTGCTGCCCATCTCACCTGGAGGAAGGGTGACCAGGAACTCCGTGGTGAGACATCCTGCCTGCGACCTACATGATGAGTTTGTCCTGGGAAAAGAGCCATTGGTGGTGGTGGTGGTGGAGGAGGAGGAGTGGTGGTGGTACTGGTGGTGGGAGAGGGTATTTGTCTCTGTGTAAGGCATGGTATAGAAGGAGGAAGGGAGGGCCGAACTCTTTGTGTACACTCATGCATATCAGTGCCTACATTCTCCTTGTGTGTACATATCCCTTTCAGAGCTGCCCAAGGTTGTCCAAGTAGAAGCCCACCATCTGTGTCTACAGTGGGGCCACACAATCCCTACCCATTAGGTCTCACTTTGTGCATACACATGCACATGCATGTGTTTGTGTCTGACTGTCTGTCTGTCTGTCTGCTGTCTGTGTGTCTATGTGTTTCTATTTCTGCTCTCCAGGAGAACAAAAAATACAGGAAGATCCCAATGGGAAAACCTTCACAGTGAGCAGCTCAGTGACATTCCAGGTTACCCGGGAGGACGATGGAGCAAACATCGTGTGCTCTGTGAACCATGAATCTCTAAAGGGAGCTGACAGATCCACTTCTCAACGCATTGAAGTGCTGTGTAGGTCATGGGCTAGGGTGTGCAGGGGATGAGGTATGAGGCAGGGGAGTAGAGAAAGGACAGCACAGGTGACTACACATGAAACTCTGGGCTGCTAAAGGTATAGGTAGAAAATGAGACAAGAGATGTCAGGCCTTGCCTAAGGGCTGGCACACTTTTCCTGTAAAGGGACCAGTAATAAATATTGTAAGCTCAGAGAGCCACAGACTATATATAAACATATGAGTTTGGCTGTGTTCCAATAAAATTTTGTTTACAAAAGGTGCAGCTGGCAGGATTTAACACAAGGGTAAGTTTACCAACCTCTGGTCTAGGCTAGTGAGATGGAGCTAGATTGTAAATTATGGTGGTAACTACAGCAAATACAGAGTCCCCTAATGGACTATCTAGTTTGTTTCCTCTATTAGCTGTGTGATGTTATAAAAAATTACCTTGTGGCACAGAGCTTGATTTTTAAAATTTGGGAAATAAGAGAGATAAACACAAAACTCTCTCATACTTCTTGGTCTTACATTCTATGATTTCAGGAAAGTCTTCATGGAAGGAAAGCATGTTTTCTCTGGTCTTATCATATATTCCTAGGCCCTTTCCCTACAAGACATGCCTCTCTTTGCCCTAGTTCTGTCACTAAACTGATCAATGTCATTACCGTTGCTCCCAGCATTTCCAAGGTCTTGGTCCCCTTGTTATGATCAATGTGTCTTCTATATGGACAGAAACTTCTGAGTAAACGTAAACACTTGAAAGTTTCTTATCTGACGAACTTTGGAAAGTTTCAAAAAATATTCTTTCTAGAAGTGGAACTAAAGGGGAAAGAATAAAGTACAAAGGCCAGGGACAGAGAGTTATGACATGAGGCATTTACTGTCCTAACTTATCAAATAGCTCAGTTTTCAAAAGCAATGAGTCCCCTTAATTTCCGTTTTACCCAACACCCAAGCTGATTACTCTTCCTAACTTTAGTATTGTCTAGCCACTGGCTAGGCCTGGTATTCAAACTCACACCAGGCAAGTGTCACTGACTGCTCAGCTGACTGTGCATTTGCAGCAGACACCTGGATCCCAGCCCCAGTGCTGCCACTTGCAAGCTCTGTCATGTTGGCCAAAGCGTCTAATCTCGCTGTGACTTCTGCTTGCGTCACAGTTATCCTGTGGGCATATGAAACATTCTTTATGAAAGAACTCTGTCAACTTCAAAGTTGTATATTGCTATAAGTGTTTTTTAATTATTAGTTTTGAGTGTGGGATTGCTAGCCTTGAGCATTTCTCTTGATCCCTGGTCCTTGGCCAGGTAAAGAAGGTTCTTCTCCATCTGAGCTCCAAAAAGCATCTGACAGTTACTTCCCAGGGATCTTTTTGGCCCAGTTGAGATCTGCAGTCAGTCAGCAAATGCTACATCCTCTGGGCAGTGTGCTGGAGTTTCTGTGACCGCAGGCCCCCAAACACCCATTCTCTTACCTGGCCTGACTTTCTCTGTGCTTTTTGATTTGACTGGACCATATTCATTAACTTGTTGTTAAGGTTGGCTCTGCCCTTGGGGAAGGCACAGGCTCTTTATCTGTTGTCCTAACCCAGCATCTGGTGGTATTGTTCTAAGCCACCATCTGGCCCTACCCTCCCAAGCAGCCCTTTGGCGTCAGTGGCAGATGCCATTATTCCTTTGCAGAACCCATCTATATTGTGTGAGTGCTTTTTTTGCAGCCAAAATATGACCCCCATCTCTTGCTGTTTCAAAGCTTTCATTTCACGTTTGCACTGCCCATTCAAAACAATGTTTCGTGTCTAAGGGTTGCTCCTAGTTCTCAGCTGCCTCATGGAGAAGACAGGACTGAGGGGTTGGGATCGCAGGGAAGTGTTGGGCCCAGACTCCTTTGTTTTCCAATTATGTTAGGTCTGTCTGGGCCAGGCAGTTTGCTAGGCACAGATGAACCACTCATTCCCCTCCTTAGCTCTGTGAAGCTATCTACCAGCTCCATCAAAGATGGGCCTTAGGAGGCTGCGATACCAGCTGCTCAAACATTCCATAGCAAGTGCTGTCTTTGCTCACCAGAGCTCTCAAGAGGAAGGTCTTTGTTCCTCTTGGGCTCCTGAGACACTTGAAACTGAAGCTGTGGTGTGTAACTAGGTAATTTAAAGACTTTAACCATCTCCTAAGCAACCTGGAGAGTTGTGTATTTATACTGTGCCCTTCTCCACAGACACGCCAACTGCAATGATCAGGCCTGACCCACCACATCCCCGGGAAGGCCAGAAGCTGTTGCTACACTGTGAGGGTCGTGGCAATCCGGTGTAAGAAGATCTACATGCTCACCTCCCAGACACCCCTGTCCCCCCACATGGCCATCTTCACTGAGCAACGTCTTCCCATCTCCTCCGCACTGTCTGAGCTGAGTCTTCCACCTCCCAGCTCTGTCCAACAATGTCTATGCTTTGTTGTTTTGTTCTTCAAAGTAGCCAATGGGTGGCAGCCCTCTCTTAGCACGTACATTTCCCAAAGGAGCAAATTTACAATGCAATGTAAGTTAGGAAATCCCCACCTTCTCGAAAAGTTCTCCAGAGGCCACCCTTCCTCTATCCCTGGATAGCTGAGTATCTCTGGCCTCTACAACTTCCCAAGCCTCATCAAATAGGGTTTATTTCCCTGCTCCTAGTTTTGTTTCCCTTTAGTTCCCTGGCCCGAGCTCTCCTGAACACTGCTGATCTTTCTACTTCAACAGCCCCCAGCACTATCTGTGGGTGAAGGAGGGCATTGAGCCACCTTTGAAGATGACACAGAACAGTGCCCTCATCTTCCCCTTCCTTAACAAGAGCGACAGCGGCACCTATGGCTGCACGGCCACCAACAAAATGGGCAGCTACACGGCCTACTTCACTCTCAATGTGAACGGTGAGCCTCTCCCAGCACCCCCCTCACTGTCTCTTCCTCACCCTCATCCTCCCACCTCCTGATGGTTTCTTCTCACCACTGCCGAGAGTAGACCACAAGGAACACTGCCACAAGGAAGGCCCTGGGGGCTAAGGCTCCAGGCCCATCCAGGAATGTATAATAGTGAGGGATCAGTGGAAGGGAGCTCTCAGCCACCCTTCCGTAGGAACAGTGGCTCCACTGGCACCATCTTGCAGCCAGCAAGAATAAGGATTCTGCACTTGGAAATTCCGGCACCTCTCCAATGTGAGTGGACAAGCGTGCAGCTAGACGATGGGCTGTGCTCCTAGTTCTCCTCCTGGAACTGTTTGTGGGATGCGTGCTACTGCCGTCTTTTTCTGAAGACCTTTGAGATGCCATACTGTGGCCAGGCAGAATAAAAGAGATGATCCTCAACAGTGCCTAGAAATGAGCAGATCTTTTCACAGAGCAACCCAGGGACCCTCCTTTCCTACAGTCCCTCTGGAAACTAGGGCGATAGAGAGCAGCTTTAGGAGAAACGACAGGCTCATGCACAGAAGTCTTTAAGGCGAATTGGCAAGAAATACAGATTTCTAGTGACAGTGGTGTCCTGCTGGAAGTTGTACAGATCTTTCTGTAACCTAGAGGAAGTGACTTATGCCAGGAACTTCAGAGGTTCCCTGATTTGAAATGTCCAATAAGGAGTGCGGCTGGAGGACCACAGCAGGCCTCTCGGGGACACAAGGCCTGAGTTCTTGGGACCAGAATGTCTAGTTAGATGATTCCCACTCCAAGGGCCCAGCGTGTGGGAGCCACCTCAGTACAACAAACAAAGCTATTGTATGATGCCAGGAGCAAGGACAAAGCGCTGAGGTCCGGTCTCTGCCCCCAGATCTCTCCAGACCAACTTGCCCTCCGGTGCTTGGCAGCAAGAGAAAGTTCTTGTGCCTCTCCCTTGCTTTCTTGCTGATCTTCGCCTCTGCTCTGTGTTGAAGGAGCCAAAACTCAGGAAATTGTTTGGTGCCGGTGCTGACGCCTGGTGGTAGAAAGAGTTACTGCATCTTCTTCCAAGAGCAGCCTATCTGAAAACCTGCCCAGAATGGAATTAACCTACAGACAGGACCTTGTTTTTTTTTTTTTTTTTTTTTTTGTCTTTTTGAGACAGGGTCTCACTATGCAGTTCAGGCTGGCCTTAAGCTCACTTTGTAGCTCAGGCTGGTCTCGAACTCACAACAATCCTCCTGCCTCAGCCTCCCTAGTGCTGGGATTACAGGCATGCGCCACCACGCCCGGCCAGGACCTTGTCACTGAGGATCACAGAAGGTCGTTTTAGCAGGGGAAACTTTGCTTTTCTAAGGAACCTCCACTTACTTTCCCTTGGTCATGATTACCCAGGGTTCACTTTCTGTAGGAGTCGCATCGAGGGAAACAGTGCAAAAACTCCTCCCACCTGACTTCTCTGAGTTATGCTATCACAGCCCCCCAGCATCCCCCAGAAATCTGGATTCATCCTCTCGGCCCTCCAAAGCAGAGCAGGAAAAAAAAAAAAGCACAAATATTTTCTTTCAAAGAAGGCATACACAGACAAGAACTAAAAATGTGGCCCAGTTGAGCCTGAGAAAACATGAGGTAGGAAAGAAAAAAACTACAGGAGAAGCCAATGAGGCATCCAGACTCAAGCTGAGCCCAGGGAGACTCAGCGACTCTCCCAAGGGTGGGCAGGTCCTAGCCATGGCTCGTGTAATCTTGGATTCCTCAGAATTGTGTCCCGGGCCTGTGCAGTCGTTTCAGATGTCTGGCCCCTTGCCACCCATAGTCTGTGCAGCTGTGGTAAATTCTGTGTATTCAGTGGCAGAGACAGCAACCATCCTGGCTAAAGCAACTCAGTCCTTGTCTCTAAACCTTCACATGTTGGCCAAGTCAAGATAGAATTCCAGGCCTCCTTGTTTGGGACAGGGTAGGGGCTTGGGCTTTACCGATAGAGGATTTGGATTTTCCTGCTAAAAAGAAACATACCATCACACCATCTATCTTTTTTTTTTCTTTTTTTTTTGTAAGATGCCCAGTGGCCTCAACACGTTTTCATTGCTCCTCCCCTATTTGATCTCAAGCCAGTGTGTAGAAGCTCTGCCTTGAGTACCACACAGAGTCATAGGTAGCAGGAAGTGAGTGGTGGGAAAAGACCCTAACGGTGTGCACACAGGAGAGGGGCAGAGGGATTGGAAAGAAGCAGTAAAGTCATAATCTTTGATCCAGGTCAAGCTACTGTGCAAGGTCAAGGACTACTTCAATGGTTGAGTGGGAGCAGATTTATTTATTTATTAATTCATGAATACATCGATTTTTTTTTTTTTTACTTTAGTAATGACTACTTTCCAGGCATAGGGCAACACACTGTTGCCTTTCCTTGCTGGATGCAGCCACTCTGCTCTCTCTTTGGTTGGCCCCAGGAGGGGCTCTGAGAGGGTGTCGGAAGCCCATCAGGAATGTTGAGGTGGGGGCTGGGGAGATAGCTCAGTAGAATAAATGCTTGCCTGGCAAGAACAAGGGTCTGAGTTCAATCCCCGGTTCTACCGGGGGGGGGGGAAGAATGCCAAGGTAAACTCTTCCCGGAGCTGACTCTGTGCATCCCCCTCCCTCCCGCAGACCCCAGTCCGGTGCCCTCATCTTCCAGCACCTACCATGCCATAATCGGCGGGGTCGTGGCTTTCATCGTGTTCCTGCTGCTCATCCTGCTCATCTTCCTGGGCCACTACTTGATCCGGCACAAAGGTGAGAGGCAGGAGGAGAACGTGGGTGGAGTGGGTAGACCGGGTGGGGTCAGGTAGGAAGGCTATTTGGAGACCTGGTTAGCCCCAGGGAGTGTCTGAGAAAGAAAACACCGCAGCCTCCCAACCCCATTGGCGCCAGCCCTGTGATAGCTGCATTACCAACCCCAAAGCACAGTCTGATCATTTAGGGACCATCCCAGCACAAGCTAACTTTCCCACTCAGTCTCAGACTCTGCCTCCAGGGCCTCTTCTGTGAGACCAAATGCCTCTGAAGCCATCTCCATCCCCTTACTTCCCATGTGGGCTTCTCTGTCTGTTGACCCTCTTTCTTTTACTAATCTTGTTGCGTTTCTTCCTCCCTCTACTTCTTTCCTTCCTTCTCTTTCTCTTCTTGTTTACCTTCCTCCCTAGGTCTCCCGTGTTCTTTCCTCTGGAACTTTCTACTCTGTAATTACTCCCAGCCAGCAGCCTGGCTGCATGCTTTGGTCAGACAGAAGCCAGATTTGAGCTGCATAGCTCAGGAAGCTGACGTCACAGTTTCCCCATCATCAACTTGCATGTACACACACACACACACACACGCACACACACACACACACACACACACGCACACACACACACACACACACGCACGCACACAAGCACACCCCCCTTCTTCTTTCCTTGCTTTATTATAGATGAGAATCTAATTCATGACAGCAGGAGCCATTATTCATGGGGGTGTGGTAAGGTAAGGGACGTTGGGAACACAATGCAAATTAGGAAAGGTAGGGAGGAAGAGAACTCCAGGCAAGAGAAAAACTCCTGAGCAGTTGTGAGTGTGGGTGTGCTGGGGGTGGGCAGGGTGGACCTCGGAGGTTTAGAAGCTGCTCCTGAAAGAAGGAGCCTCTGTCTCCACACAGGCACCTACCTGACACATGAGGCAAAAGGCTCTGATGACGCACCGGATGCGGACACGGCTATCATCAACGCAGAAGGCGGGCAGTCAGGCGGGGATGACAAGAAGGAATATTTCATCTAGGGGCGTCTGTCCACCTCGTGCGCCCTCCAGGGGCCCCCGTGGGGACTGCTGGGGCCATCATCAGCCCAGACTTGTACAGAGCGACCCCAGGGCCGCCCCTCCCGCTTGCTCCCCAGCCCACCCACCCCCCTGTACAGAATGTCTGCTTGGGTGCGGTTTTGTACTGGTTTGGAAAGGGGAGGGAGGAGGGCGGGGGGGAGGGGAGGGTCGCCCTCAGCCCTTTCCGTGGCTTCTCTGCGTTTGGGTTATTATTATTTTTGTAACAATCCCAAATCAAATCCGTCTCCAGGCTGGATAGGCAGGCGCCCTGGGGTAAAGAAAGAAAGAAAAAAAAAAAAAAAATAGTGACACTTTGTTAGGAGGAGCACGAAGCTGCGGGGGTAAAAGATGGGTGAGGAGCAGGGCTGGTTGCAGGAAGGGGCTCTCTCAACTCTTCCATTTATGTATCCCCCACCACAGAGCAGCTCCCCTGACTTCTCCTGACACCCCAAAACCAAGGGGTTGCAAGCAGAGCCTAGTGGTGGACTTTCACTGCTAGACACACACTGCGAGCTGTGGACCAGGAGACAGGTGTCATCCTGTCACCTCCTTCCATCAGAATGGGACAGGGCGAATGGGAGAGTCCCAGGAAAGATGTGACCCACACAGAGCATGCAGCCAAGGTGGGGACCCAGAGCTCCAGCAGGGGGAGGATGTGGGTCCCCTGGTAAGAGCTTAGACTTGAGAGAAAGAATGGTGGATATGGTTCTTTCCACCCATGGCCGCCAGAATGAATGAAGCCAGGCCATTTTCACAGGAACTGCCCTGGGGGACGGCAGAACCCGGCTGCCCCTCCTAGCTCCAGCAGCTGCGGGAGAGGCGCTGCTTGGGGGGGGGGGCTGAACTGTGTCTGCTTCCCCTGCCGCCGAGGGGCCCCTCACTCCTACCCAAGACCCTCGGACTGTTGCACGGCAACCACTCCTCTCATGGCATTGCTCAGCAACTATTCCTCCAACTTGTGCCACCTGCCGTTCCCCCTCCACCCCCCATGCCAGCCCTCTGTCCTTCCTCCCTCAGCAGCCAGGCAGACATAACAACAACAAAAAATACTAAAAGGAGCTTCACTGCACTGAGCTGTTTCCTGCCCAAACTAAGGGAATAATGTGAACTCTGTGCGTGCTCGTGTGTGCGTGTGTGTACGTGTACACGTGTGCATATGTGCAAGTGTTGTGTGTGTATGTATGTGTGTCTGTGGGTTAGAAACAGAGAGCTGATTAAAGAGGAGGGTCAAAGACTGAGGATCCCGGGCAGGTGCATGGGTTCACGGACATGTGACCGAGGGGAAGATTCCTAGTCAGGGTTCATACCTCACCTGAGATGTCACTCCATGCCCCCCTCAAGGCCCATCTTAGAGAAAGGAGTCTGAGGATGTGTTTTCACCCAGGTGTGCATTTCATCTCTCCCTGAAGCATCCACCACCCAGCCCTCCCCTGACTGCCCGCCTCCACACCAGAGTCGGTGCCACCGCCTTTGCTATGCACCCCTCAGGCCTCTCCTTGGCACTGACCCTGGGCTGCCCATCATCTGTACCTGGGGATGGGGCTAGGTCCCCATCCCTGCTTTTGGTTTTCTGTCTTCCTTCTTGTGACCGAGCTGGTTGCCATGGAGATGAGGGTGCTCAGCCTCCCCATCCTGCACCGGCCTGCCCACCTCAGATTCTGGATGCTCTTGGCATTGCGCTCCCCTGCTCCAGCATGTCCTCCCTGCTCTGACAATGGGCATGCGAAACAGGGCAGCTGCGAGCCAGCAGGTCTGCCCACTCCTTCAGTTCAGGTAAATACCCTTGAGAATCTTCCAGCCCCCAACCCTAGTGTAGGGCCCTGGGCACCACAGGCTGCCACTCATCTAAGCCAGGGCTGCCTCCTCTCGCAACAGCAAGGGAGTCTTGGGCCTTAGGACTGCTAGGCTCCTTGTCTCCCAGCACCCGCTTTTGGGAAAAGACTTCCTCTTTGAGCTGAACCACTCTGTCCATATTACACAGAAGCCATATTTGTATGGGGGGTGGGGGAGAGAGGGCCGTTGTGCTGTGTGTGTCTGTCCATGGGTGGGGGTGGGGGAAGGGAGCAGGGATCGTGTATCTTTATAATCTTTCTAACTCTCCTGTGCTAATCTCAGAGGGGCCACCCTCAATATATCTGGATTATTGGTGTCGTTCGGCTGCCTCCTTTCTGCTGCTCTTACTGCTGCCAGGCTGCATGTACACAGGGACATTCCAGTATCCCTGGCATGGGCAGGTTGCAGGATGCTGTGTCCTTACTCTGCCACTCTTCTATGAGGGCTTCAATGTCTCCTTTCACTGCATCCTTGCTTTCCGGAGAGGGTTTTGGGCGGGTCATCTGATGGCCCCATGTGCCAGTCAGTGCAGAAGGATGGAAGCAGAGACACCAAGACTATCCAGGAAAGACAGCATCCCTAGGCCTTTGCCAATCCCACTTTTCAACCCCCTTTGTATTGAAGCTGGAACCTGAGCTGGTGTCCTGGGAGAGAAAAGGAAATGTCTACAAGGTCCCTATCTTTTCGTACCTTGACTGGGGGTGCTGAGTATCCGAGGTACTCTTGTGTGAATGGGATACAAAGGCCTGCACAGAGTTGGAGTCAAAGCATTACATGCTTTCTTGAAAGGATGAAGGGGTCTCCTCTCCTACTTTACATCACTGTGGCCACTCAGACAATGAGCTCATCTCCCCCTAAATCCAGGCTACCTCTCTGTAGCCAAGGACATGAAATGCAAGTGGAGGGAGGCATAGCCTCAGCTGAGACCCTGGGAAAGCAGCAGGGATGTGGCCCCCCAAGGGCAGAGCCATTGGCTCTGGAGGCCTGCAGGACAGGTGTCCACATCTAAAGGTCTGGCACAAGGCGTTGTCCTTTGCTGGCCAGGGAAATAGCAGCTCCTCCCCCTCTCCTCCAAAACTTCCTATATTGCTAAGATGCCAGGCCAATGAAACAGCTGCAGTGCCTTTATGTCCCACAGCAGAAATATGAATAGAGATTACCTCATAGGCAACAGTCCCATTTTAAAATATGCCATCCCAGGGTCCCCCAGAGCCTGCTTCAATGTGTCAGACCATGTGTTCTGCTCAGTATGGGAAATGCATTCACTGGGCCCATAGGTGGCGAGGCAAATGCCCAATCGCTCCCCAAAGCAGCATCACTTGGCAGCCCTGACAGCCCCCAAAGCCCTGCCACCTTCGCTCACAGAACCACCCATAATTCTAGATAGCACCATACACACCAACACCGCCTGGCACCAGACGTTCACATGTGGGTCCACTGATACACGACACAGGCACACAGATAAACAGGTCTGCAGTCCCTGCTTTCATACACACAGAGCTCCCACCAGGGTGCAAACCCAGATCCAGTCACAGCCCCATGAACACACCTTCCTGCCCAACCCACAGGGGCTTTTGACCTCCTTGCTTGGATCCTGTTCAAAGTGATGGGGAAAGTCAGAGTCATCAGCTGCCTTTTCACCTCTATTTCCCAGCACCTCCCTTATCTCTCCCTTACCAGTCACCTCTGGCCCATCTTCCTTCCTCACACTTGCAAAGCCCTCTTTTTCTGGAAAGTACTGGTTTCTTCCCTTTCCATCTTCGGGAAAATGCCTGAAGTCTGCTCCTCCTTGTGTTCCTTTCCTGAGATCCTCTCGACTTGAGTCAAGTTTCATCCCAAAACAGGAAGCCCCAGCGTTGGTGCCCCAGGCTGTCCTGAGGAGGGGGGAGGCAGTGGCTGTAGGGTAGGGTTTCCTGAATGCTGCTGCCCCATGGCCCTGCCCAGAAGCCGAGGGCTTCATTAGTCCTCCAAGCTTATCAAGGAGCCACAGCTGCTGACAGAGCTACCAGTCCTCTCTCCGTTCACCCTGCACCACAGCACCATGGGGAATTGCCTGAACCAGGTGAGTATGGGGTTGCGCTCCACAGCTCCTCACTTCTTTGCCCAGGGGGGGCTCCTTCGATTTGCTCCTCAGTTTGGGTCTTTATACTTCTCCCTTTTCTCCTCACCTCTTACATCTTCCCTTCCCTGTCCCCACATTCAAAAATCTCTTTCCCTTGTCTCCTCTTTACCCAAGTCCCCTGCCCTGTTCTTTCCCTTTCCTCCTTTCAGCCAGTTCTAGGCAGATACCTCCTTAGGCTGCCCTGTTCCCCAGCTCCTCCCTGGCTTGCCCTGTGCTCTATGCTGCTCTGGCTCCTCCTCAGTCTCCCTTCTCTGTCCTTCCCCACAATCCCACTGTGTCTGTGCCGTCTCCTATCTTCCCAGTTCTCCCCTTGTCCTCTCTCCTGCCTTCTCTGGGGTCCAGGAGGTCACTAGATGCTCTGACTGCCCCCTATGGCTGCCTCCAGGTAAAGCTTTCTTCCCTGGACATGAATGGAAGTCTGTTGGATCTTACAGACTATCAGTGGAATTATTCCTTCGGTGAGAACGCCAGCTATGCATCCTTGGAAGACTACAGCTCGCTGAACGATGCTGCCCCCTGCCACTCCTGCAACCTGCTGGATGACTCCTCGTTGCCCTTCTTTATCCTCTGCAGTGTCCTGGGTGTTCTGGCCAGTGGTGCTTTCTTCTTCGGGCTACTTAGACCTCTTTTCCACTGGCAGCTTTGTCCAGCCTGGCCTTTCCTGGCCCAGATGGCTGCGGCAAGTGGCCTCTTCAGCATTGCAATACCCATCCTGGCACCAGGGCTAACTCGTTCCCAGAACACTATCTTATGCCACCTGGGCTACTGGGTCTCGTACAGCTCAGCCTTCGCTCAGGCTCTGCTGATAGTGTGCCATGCCTGCCTGGGTCCCAAACTCGGCACAGACCAGATCCCAGGCCTCACCCTGGGGCTCACTATAGGACTTTGGGGAGTGGCTGCCTTATTGGGGTTACCAGTCACCCTTGCCAGTGACACATCTTTGGGCCCCTGCACCCTGTCCTACAGCAGGGGCCTGGGTGCTCTACGGTCCACTCATGTTGTGGCCTGTTTTGTCATCTTCAGCTTGTTGCCCCTGAGTTTGTTAGGAGCCAAGGGGCTGAAGAGGTCACTGGGCCGGGGATCAGGCCCCTGGGTTGACATTCTGTGGGTGTGGTTCATTTTCTGGTGGCCTCATGGAGTGATTCTTGGGTTTGACTCCCTCATAAGAGCCAAAGTCTTACTGTTGCCAACGTGTCTGGCCCAGCGCATTCTGGATCTGGCACTGGACCTGGCCGAGGCACTGGCCATAGTGCACTGTGTGGCTACCCCTCCTCTCCTGGCCCTGTTCTTCCACCGAACCACAAAGCCTCCCTTTCCTCCCCTGCCCCACTCTGGACAGTCTTCTCAGTTGGACAATGTTGGAAGCAAAACCTAGTGCTCCTCCCACCCGTTGACCTGAAGTAAAGTCTATACTGCTTCAATTAAAGTGGATGATATCTTCTTTTGTTTGAGGATGAGGAAAAGAGGCAGGATGGTAGGCAGAGAAAGAGGTTTTGTGCTAGCTTCCTGCTGCCCTCTGCTTCTCAGGATGACCTCCAAGGGCAGGTGGATAACTTCACACACATCCTTGGGGTACAGATGTTCTCTGAGGAGTGAGGATACTGCCTTCTCGGGGGTGGAGATAAGAGGGCCCTTTCGAACACTGCAGACACTAGAAGACAAGGCTTCTTAAAAATCATTAGAGAAGAGAAACTATGACCTGTCCAGCCACCCCAGCCCTTTTCTCTGAGTTTATTTAGAGACCCAAGTTTTAGGAGGAAGTTGGGAAAAACATTCATGGAGTCAATCCTCAGTCCAGAACACAGACCAAGATAATTCAGAAAGCATGGGACCAGGAAGATGGCTCAGTGGAATAAGCACTTCCCTATCAAGTGCAAGGGCCTGAGTTCAATTCCTGGTTCTGCCAAAAAAAAAAAAAAAAAAGAAAGGATAATTCAGAAAGCAGTTTCTTATAAGTCAGCTTTCACAGTTTCACACTTCAGCATGACCCCGGATTTGTGTGTGTGTGTGTGTGTGTGTGTGTGTGTGTGTTCACACACTTGCATGTGCATCTGTCTTTCAACATTAAAGGCCATGTCCATGTTAGTTGCATGCATGTAGAGATAGGTGCTTGTAAGTGTGCTATTACACTTGGCCAGGATCTGATCTGCACAGTGTGTGTGTCCTGACCGTGCTCAGTGCCCCTCTCCTTACTGAACTTTGAACCCATCCCTGTTCTCAGGACAGGGAAGCAAGGTTGATGACTCACTCCTGACTCAAATGAGGTTTTTTGTGTTTTTTTTTTTTGTTGGTTTGTTTTGGTTTTTAACCCTGCTCTCTTTTTTCAGTGTGTGTGTATTTTTTAGGGAAGGGTCTACAGGGTATTGAGGGCCTCACCACTAGATCAGTCTTAGAGTGATCTGTCTGTTTACAACCTCCCAAGAGCTGGGATTACAGGCACGTGCCATGACGCCCAGTCTCAATTGCCATCTCAGCACACCCCAGGGGTGGGGCAGGCAAGGCAGGCCCAGGGATTTTAACCCTTGGCCCCTGCACCTGCTAGCAGGCACTTTAATCCACTGAGCTATTTGGCCAGACCTTAACTGTGCTCTTGAGGTCCAGTTTTTTTTTTGTTTTTTGTTTTTTTCTGCATAGGATGTGTAGAGGGAAGCAACACCAAGAAGTTGCAATAGGTGAAGACACTTAAAGAGAGATGAATCTGATTCATCTCCTGCCTGGAATTTCTCAAATTTACCTTTCAAGCCCTAGGTCATGAAATCTTTCTTCCCCACATGAATCTTTCTTTCTACTTTGCACGTTACACCCTAACATACTGGGCACCTTTTTTCTCAAAGAATCTTCTGGTTGCCTGGTCATGACCATGAAGGCTTTTCCTCAGCCCCTCCTCTGCTGAATTTATGCGATGATTGAGAGTCTCTCTCTTCATGTGAGGCACAACCTCTGGGGTCAACAAAAAGCCCACCCTCTACCCAGAAAGGTCACAGGAGTTCCTCCTTCCAATCCAACTTAGGCTGGGGAAGCTTGATCAAGTGCTTAGCATCCGGTTATGGTCATTTTTCAAAGATGTGTTCTCCCTAGCATCTTATTACAGTGACTCTGTGACTCGGTGGGCTTGAGGGGTAAATAAGAGCATGCTGGAGAGTACAGAGATGACTTACAAGGAGGAAGCAAAAGGCTCTTGTGGGTGGGTGCATGACAAAGCCTCTAATCTCCCACCTCCTGTCTCTTAGCAACCACCAGGTTCAGCTTCTGATTGGTGCATCGTAAACTGAAAGGCAGGACTTAGGGATGGATTGAGCTGAGGGAGACATTCTGAAACAGAAAAAAAGGAAAAGAAAATGAAGAAGAAGGAAATAATTTATAAACCTAAGTTACACACAGGTCTTCAACCATGGTTGATAAGTATGTTCTAGTGTTTGTGTGTTTTATTTGCTTTCCAATCTCCTTTCAATGTTACATCTCTAGCCCCTGACCATTCTCACAATCCTTCCAGATGTCCTCCTCCCTTGCAAGGAACTGGATTTAGAGGCTGACCTAGTTGAGAGGGAGGAGGGGCTGTTTTAACTTCCTGAGTCTTTTACTGTCAACTTAATGCATGGGAGGCTTACCTTAACACTACTGGGTTTGTTGTATCCATTTCTACCTGTGCCTCCAGGTAGAATCCTCCTATAGAGTCCACACAGACAGAATCCAGTCTATAAGGAAATAGTCTGACAGCTATTACATCCCTCACAAAGAAAAGGCACAGGCAGAAGCCCACATCTGATAAGGGGTCAGAGTGGACCGGAGTCCGGTATCCTCACTGTTATCTCCTCCTCACTCCTATGCTTCTTGCCCCTGTCCCAAGCCCTTCAAGGACGGCCCTTTTCCTTTATTATCTGTGCTGCAACATGCTAGTTCTTCCTTACATCTAACTCTGACCTGGGTTATTTCTTTAAAGGATTCCTCCAGGAACCTCCTCCCCACATTTGGTTAATTTACCACATGCCGCCAACCCCTATGAGATCGGTCTGAACCTGGTGTCTTTTCCGTAACTCTTCAGGAATACAAATCCTGTTTCCTCAGGCTCCTTAAGAATTTAATCTGAAGGTTGGCAGGGACTTTAGCTGTATATGAGGTATTAAGCCTTCTGGCTAAGAAAAAAAAAATCCTCTCAGAGAGATGACAGTCGGAGAGGTAAACTCTTGGGAACTTACAGAGCCCTGGGGAGGGTTAATTTGCATTAAGGAAAGAGACTTGTTTCTTGAGGGAAGTTGAAATATCACACTGAGGCTCATATTTTATACATATCAGGCTATGGCTTCTCTCTTGAGGGTTCTGGAAACAAATGCCCTGTCCTCACACCCTTCTTCACTCTCTCCTGTTTGCCAGGCCTTCTCTTGAATATCCACTTTCTCCCAGAGTCACCCTCAGGGGAATTCTGATTGAGAACTTCACTGGGATTTCAAACTCAATTCATCGCCAACTCTAATTGCCAAGGATTTGCATGAAAACCATCGTTTGCTATCTAATTATTCAGACAGCAGCAGCCCGCCCGTCTGGGCACAAGGAGAATCGCAGTTTTAATTAACAATAATGTACCTTGCAGATGAATGTGACTGTTTAGGTTAATTAACAAATCCAAGTCCTTCCAAATCATCTCTAGACGTCTTAGGGATTTGGAAAGGAGGGGTGTGGTGCACCTGGGCAGGAGCAGGGAACAGGGAGCTTTTAAAAATCAGTTCAGCAAAAATACATTAAATTTCTTTCTTCCTAGAAATACTTGATGTAGGGAAGAGGTCATCTCTGAGCCACATCTGCTGGAACACTGAGTTAGAGGAACTTGTTTTAGGATAATATGTCAGGAATCTATGTCACATTATATTCAGGAAATCTTATAGGTGTTTTTTAATAAATAAAAGCACAAAGTCATTATGATTATCTAGTATTCCTTTTCCAGTCACTTGCAAGCTTGGTTTCCAGCATAAGAGCCCTGACTTCCTCCTTTCTGCCATTCCACTCCACCTTGTCTCTGTTTATCCCTGCAATATCTGGGGGTACTTTAAGTTGCCAGCTCCTTAAGACTTCTCAGAAAATACCTCAAGATCCATCCATTATACAATCAAGACCCATCTATTATATAATTGTACTTGTATACATGTATAATTTTTACACTTTTCTTGGGTCATTCACTGTGTCCTGGAAGAATATCTTTAGTGTAGCTCTAAATTGCATCTTCCATCTTTCTGATCTTAGCACCATAAACTTTATGTCTTCTTCTCAATCCAGTATTACTAATGTCTGGGGTGGGGAAGGAAGACACACTGCCTCTTACAAAATACAGTGAAAGTTATAATCTCTCTTCAATATATACGTATATAACATAACACCCCAGACATGCATTTGGTTCCTGCCTGCTGCACTCAGCCCCAAGCACACTGCACTATTTCACAAGACTTGCAGGATCGGCCCACAGCTCTGGCTCTCTCCCTCTTGCTCACCAAGATTCCTGCCCAGCAGTAACTTTCAAGGAGCAAACCCTTTTTCTACTAGAAAATGCTTTGCACCTGACTTCTCTCCTGCCCAGAACGGTCTTTCCTGTGCTCTTCGCGTGATAAACTAGCACCTTCTTAGCTTTGAAGTCTCCATGCAAATATGGGTGCATAGAAGTCTGGCTTTTCCTGCCGTGTGCTGGGTCATAGCCCCAGTCCCCCCTGAACTCAGTTTTCATCTCCAGCCCACTCAGGCTGCTTCCATAGCACAGAGCCCACACTGAAATTGCTCTGCCCATCCACCTATAAGTTTGCCAGTCCATTGCTAGGCATACTTACGCACCTGCACACCCTTTCCTCCCACCATTCAAGAGCAAATCCCAAGAGTCAAGAAAGTACTTTGTAGCTGGCACATGGTCAAGAGCTTGGTAAGTATTTACTTAATAAATATGTGAATGAATTAATTTCACCTGCATGCAGAAAGTCTCCCCACTCCTGAGACATCATGGGCCATTGGACAAGAGAAGCACACAAGCTCTCTTGGGCAGAGAATGGTCAGAAAATGACTTACTGCCCAAGCCCCTGAGGTATCACTCTCCTGTCATTGGTCTCTTAGGGCAGAAGAAACTGAAGCACCATCAGGCCAAGATTTCTCACCCCCAAGCCCTTTTTTTGATGTCAGTTTATGGTTGAGAGAGCAGGGAATTTCATCCTAATTCTTGATCATCTGCAGAATCAAGGTTTCCTTTACTCTGGGACACTGCCAGGTTTGGAACAGCAGGGAAAAGTGAGGAATGACTGTCATGGATCATCCATACTGGAGGTAACAAAAGTTACAGGACACCCCCCACCAAAGTTGCGGAACAAAGTCTTCTATTGGCTCAGAATCAAATTCTGAGTCTAACAATGTCTCAGAGTTCATGCTGTTTAAGGAGGGACCCACACACTCTCGAAGCCAAAATTCACTTCAGTTTTAATGCTGATTTTTTTTCCAGCTTTTCTTCTCTTTTGGTTTAGTTTAGTGCTGTTTCCAACCTTATCTTTTCCTTGTCCCTAAGCTATAATTCTTTCAGTCACCTTCTGGCCTTTGTTTTGTCTCTGTGTCAGTTTATCTTTCTTCAGTTCTGGTTACATAGGTTAGTCATTTAAGGCACTTCAGGGTGTATATTTCATTCCATTAACAGAATTAATTCTACTAATTTCCAGTCACTATGGGAGGTAATCGCAGGTATAGAAATGAACCACCTACAGTTTAAGACATTGTCACCTCCCTGGACCTGTCTGGTCTTTCCTATTACTTTCCTTCCGTAGTTCTCAATTTTCCCAGTTCCCTTCTGAGAAATCTCGATATACTGAGATGACAGAATAGATGGGAAACTCTTGAAACCCTCGGGCTCCAAAACCTCTGAGATCAAGTTTCCATTTGACAGTCCGTGGTCAGCATCTATCCCTCTGACACATCGAAAAACATTTCTTGTGTGACTGAGAGAGACAACCAGGAGGACTTGGAGAGAGAAAGTGTCATATTTTTTGACAGTTCTCTACACTGATATCATTTCGCTTGTTCTTCCCTACTAGACCTTAAACCTTCCAGCATGGGGAACCTTGCTTTCTTCATGCGAAATACTTAATATTGTTAATATATGCTTATATTATGCAATGATTGCATTCATCTTGGGGAACTGGTATTTGTACATATTTCATCTTGATCATTTCTACTTCTATTTTTCCTCTACCCTCTTCCTTCCCCAGATCTCCTTCCTACTCCACAGAATCTATCCCTTTATTTCCTACCAGCGCTCTCTCTCTCTCTCTCTCTCTCTCTCTCTCTCTCTCTCTCTCTCTCTCTCATATTTAGGTTTCACATATAAGAATATCCACACTTACATTTGTCCTTCTGCATCTGATTTGTATCCCTTAGCATTATGGTCTCAGGATCTATCCATTTACATGCACATAACTCAAGTCTGTCCTTCTTTAAGACAAAGACATACTACTTCTTCTTACCATTCAATTGCATCAATTCAAACAATTCCCACATAATGGTAATAAGGAAGCAAATGCTTAGTGTTGCATGTGGTGCTTGCAGATCTTTGTGTTACCTCATTTAGTCTTCCACCAACTGTAGGAAGTCACAGATTCATTCTGTTGCTGTCCACATTATACACAGAAGAATCTTCTTGTGCAGCTGAACGTGGAGGCACGGTGAGTTTAAGGCCAGCCTGAATTGCATAGCAAGACCCTTTATCCAATAATAAGCAGGTAGCTTTATGAGATCACACAGCTTAGAAGTAATGACCAGGGTTCTGACCTGGGATCTGATTTCAAAGATCTTATAGCTCCCCAGAACACTAAGCTGCTTTTAGACCTTCTTGTTCTGTTCATCTAATGAGAGGATGGCAAACACAAGTTTGCTACGCTTTTGAAACAAGCATTAGGAGACTGTCCTGGCTGTTCTGGCTTCCTGACCTTGCGTTTGCTCTTTAAATGATTGTTTTATTTATGCACACCTGGGTCACGTGTGTCTGAGGCTTAGTTTCACAGAGACTATTGAGTGATAATAAAATTTCCACCTGCCTTTCTCCAAATACACTCCTTGCTCCAACCATCTTAAATTTTAGCATGCTTTCCAGAGCTTGTCTTCACATGTAAAACTTGGAAACCACCCCCCCCTTTTTTTTTCTTGAGATAAGGTCTATCCTATGGATTTCAGGCTGTCTTGGAATTTATTATTGTACTTCCCCTAAAATAAGACCTAACTGGAAAATGTGCCCTAGCATGATTTTTGAGAGTAGTTATATAAGCCTTACCTCCCAGAATAAACCCTAGTTAAGATCATCAGCCATTTAGTACTGCTGTCGCAGCACAGGATAGTTGTATTAAATTAGGTATCAGGAATACTTAATTTCCTAACTAGTAATCAAGTATTAGTAAACACCCAAGCCTTTGATAAACTCTTCTGTAAACAGATGAATTCAAGATCTATCCAAACGCAGACGCAACATACAAATATACACACTAGATAAAGGATAGACATGATTTTATTCTACTATGAATCTTCATAATTTATTATGTCATATATTATAAACATTGTATGCAATGCACTTTTATTCATTTATTATTATTATTATCATCATTATTATTATTTTGCAGAACCGGGGATTGAATTCAGGCCCTTGCACTTGCCAGGGAAGCACTTATTCCATTGAGCCACCTCTCCAGCCCTTCAAAGCATTTTTGTAAAGTAAAGAAACTCTGAATTTTGGTGCCTGCAATCTTTGGTCGCTTTGGTGTGAACCATCATTCTGACCTGCCATCATCTGTGTTATTGCTCCTGTCTCGTAGTGTTCAATTAACCCTTGATTTAATGGAAACTTTGCCATGCCCATCTTGCAGGAGTTTTTGATTTGGGTGAAGGACTCGTGGGATAAAATCACTAGCAGCTGCATTGCCATGAGCCTCAAGCAGGCAATGAAGACAAGCAATGCACATTTCAGCAGAGCTCTATTGTTGGACATAAGGCTGGTCCAGTGACTCTACAGGAAACGGATTCTCAAATAATTCAGGCTGGATTCAGGTGTTTGGAGAAACGACAATGTTCCAGAAAATGATATGACTGTATTTAAACAAATGTAGATTTTTCCACACATATATAGCTCACATTTTGCTTATCCATTTATCTGTTGATGAGAATATAGATCACTTTCAAAATTTAGCTTTTGTGAATTCTGCTGTGGGAAGCACAGGAGTCCTTGTATCATTGTAATAACATGACTTTAACTCTTTCAGGAAGATAAACAGAATAAAAATACCTGGATCAAATGGAGTTTCTAATTTTAGTTTTTTGAGGACTCTCTGTACTGATTTCCATACTGGCTGCACTTACTTATATGAAATCTTATGTGCAGAGAATACACAAGTGTAAGGGGTATTTGCCCTTACACAGTCTTCCAAGGTGACTGTGGAAGATTCTGAAAACCAATTACTCAGAGGTGATGGGATGGGTGTGGAACACTGGAAAAGAAAGCTTTTTATGAATTAGTTGGCTCACTCCTGTATGTGATCTTAGAGAAGCATGAGGAAGTGGACAGTCTCTGCCATCAGCCTGGAATCTTCCAAAAACATAACCGTACTTCTCTTCCACCCCATTGTCCCTTTCAAGGCTAAGAACAGAGCTACTCACTTCATGGATTTGCTTGATGGGCAGAGGGAGCTTTGGAGAAAGTTTAGGAGAGTATGAAAGAAGCAAGAGGAGAAAAGGTTGTTGGGCTGGCAAAAATCTCAGAAATTAAACAAAATTTAATAGAGATTAATGCAAAAAACCTACATTTAAAAAATCAATTGCACAAAACAGGGCAGAAAAGAGAGGGCTCAACAGAAGTTCTTATAAAAAGCCTCGGAGGTTTCCCTTGGCTACAGGCTAGCGATGAGTCAGTGTGTGCGGCAGCCAAAAAGCTAATGCAGATTCAAAATGCATTGAGATACACAGTGCACAGGTCACGGGAGGGCACCTCACCACTCCTGCCCCCGACAGAGCACATTTAGAATGGAGGGGCTCAGCTCTAGGTACCATGTGTTAAAAGAGCCATTAACAAATTAGAGCTCTTAAAAGGCTTCAGGCAAAATGATAGCAGAGAGAGCACTCCATGTCTATAAGGAGGGGCTGAAAGGAGGTCTGTGGGGGGAAGAGTATGGAAAATATTTAGCTCTCCTTAAATAACTGAATAGTTTTGCTGGGAAGAAAGCATTGAACATGTGTGTAGCTTCAGAACTAGAAACAGTGCATGGGAAGAAACAACAGGGAGGCAGGCTTTGGCTGAATGTTAGGAGAAGATCACCATGGTGGGACCCATGCCACAGTGATGGACTATCACACTCTTGTTCATGGAAGAAAGGAAGGAAGCAAAGAAGAAGGGGTGGCATGCACATGAGTGCACCAGGTGTTCTACACTGATCTATGTGTTTGCTGTACAGTGATGCTCGGAGCAGATGTGGGCTCATCTGTGTGGAGTTTAGAGACCAACTTGAAAGGCAGAGATAAAGTACATGTGCACGCAGATGAGTTACAAATGTTTCTCTGAGAGGACAAAATGGGTATAGAAGAGAATAAGGAAAGAGGGTGGAAATAACTTGAGTTATGACCTAGCAGTTACACATAAAGGATTCGAGCTAAGGCTGGAGGGTAAGGAAACTCTCAGAAAATGGATTCTCAAATAATTCAGGCCAGATTCTGGGGTTTAGAGAGATGGCAATGTCCCAGGAAATGATATGACTGTATTTAAACAACCATAGTAAAGGGTAACCTGTTTTTTGGGACAGAGTAGGGACCCATCCAGTACCTGTCTGCTGGATGGCAGTGTGCCAGTCACCTGAAAAGAGAATTTTCAGGGGTTCTTGACCCATCCCCAGATATTATGAATCAGAATAATTTGGTGTCAGAGACTCTAAAATCCTATGACAATATGTCAAATGAAAAAGCTAGATGAAAATTCACACTCTGATTCTAGTACCGAGGCTCATTATGATATTAATCTTTTTGTGTGAATTCTGGAATAAAATATATCTAATTCAAAGCTTGAATATGTTAGTCTCTTCAGAATCTGGTTTACAGGACAATGAAGAAATTCCTAGCCAGATATGTACCTGATTTGAAGTTTTCCAAGAGGTGGGTGCCATTCCCCTTGCAAAGTACTTTAGAGAAAGTGTAGCTGGTGCCTGAGGTCCCTCTAGTGGTTACAAGTTGTTATTTTTCTTCCAAACTCGGGCCAGTGAATTTGCTGAGGGGGCCTCTGGTAGAGATGAAGGGGCCCTATGAAAAGAAAGCACATACATCTAACTGTATGTTTTAGAAAGTTCTTCTCTAGAATTAATATTAAAAGTAGAGGTGGAAGATCTCAAAAAACTTCTCCAACACATCCTGCCACTTTTTGCTGTCTTGCATTATCTAAATTTAAAGGAGGCTGAAGGATGCATAACTTTTACAAGTAAAAACGATGGTTCTTCAAGAGGCCAGGCCTTTAATTGAGGAGCTAGTTTTCATTTTCTGGGAAAACACATAACAGATAACAGAGCGGGATAGAGGAGTGAGTTGAGTTGTTAGACCTGGGTCATATCTTCCATGCTATGTCACTTACCTACTTTCTGAGTTTCAGTTTTCTCACCTGAGAAAAACCATGCAGTGACACCCTACCTAACTCACAAGTCTGATGGGAAGATGAAATGGGTTGGGCAGAAAGATGTGGGAGCTGTAAAATATATTGCACCTGGAAGGAAATCCTCTGCAATTAGTAGTAAAGAATTTGCTCTATAGACAGTTGGGTAAATGTCCCTTCCCTCTTGGGGCCTGTTTCACTAAAATGTAAATTTTCCCCAAGCTAGCGAGACATACAAGCAGGACTGCTAGGAATTGGCCTTCCCCTTTCCTTGGCTCTCTGTTTAGCTTGGCACCAAAGGGCTACAGAATCTGCCTGTGATTTAGTTCAATTTAGTAGGAAGCTCTGAGGAATCATTCTTTTAAAAGAGAAGCCAGCATGGATGTGTGTGTATGTGTGTGTGTGTGTGTGTGTGTGTGTGTGTGTGTAGGTGTGGGTGTGGTAATGGGAGCTGTTGGTGGGCACGTTGCTGGCATTTGGGCTGGCTTGTGATGTATGGCAGTTTTATTTAGAACAGATCATAAAATGTCCCTGGACAGCCAAAAAGCATACCCTTTATCAAGCCTCGCCTTATTTTGGGGACTCTAAAATGACTACAATGGCAACAAGCCAACTTTTCTCCCAGTCCACTCCTATAGTTCTGTTCCTTAGAAATTGTGTCATTTGAAGGCTCTTTGTGGGAGGCAGAGTCCCTTGGAGGGCTCATTTGCTCAGAAGCCACTCTGCTCTGGCAACTCAATGAAGCTTGAGCATGCAACATGCCCTACCAATGCCACTCTGAGTGGCTCACAGTGTCGTCTGTGAGTTCTGTAGGATATGCAGGCTCTTAGATGCCACTCCAGACCTGCTGGTGAATTGGAGTCTACACTTGAATAAGATCCTAGGGGATGTGTTTGCACACTGACACTGAAGAGGCACTCCATAGTTCATTGAATATTCAGTCTGACTCTTTGTTCATCCAGTGTCTTCAGCTCCCACCCTGCCACCAGTTCTTGCAAATAAAAAGTGTGGGGCTCCCTGCACCTTTCCCTCAGTCAGTTTCCATGCTTCTGGGACTTCACATCACCAAAAAGGACTTACTGCACAGTGGGCCACCTTACATAAACACCTAGTTCCCATGTTTTAGAAAAAGTGACAAGAAGAAGCTTCCTCGGGGCTAGAAATATCAACTTCCCTCAGACAGTGTCCTGAACTACACAGGTGTGGAGGCTGTGTGGTGACAGGAAACATAGACTTTCTGTCTTCCTGTCTTTCTTTCTCTTATTCTGGATAGGTGGGACTTCTAGGAAAAGCAATTATGAGGGAAGGGAGAGTAGAGTCAGAGGTAACTGCTGAGTAGGTGTCCACAGAGGTGCCCACAGAGGAGCTGGTCACAGGTTGGCAAAGCCATGCCTCTGCAGAAAGTAGGACAATCAGTGGATCACCACACACATGGAAGCCATGGGCCACATGCATATGCACAGCCACAGAGAGTCTCCTGCTTCTGGGGCTCCTCTAAGGCACCATGTCCTTTAGACAGAGCCTACTACTAGTGGCCAGGCCCAACGGACACTCCATACACACTCTGCAGGTGCCTGGTGCCTGGAAGAACTGCTGTTCTCTCTGTCTCTGTCTCTGTCTCTGTCTCTGTCTCCCTCTCTGTCTCTCTCTCACTCTCTGTCTTTGTGTCTGTCTGTTTGTCTGTCTATCTATTTGTCTGTCTGTCTGTCTGTCTCTCTTTCTTCTACCCTCTCTAGTATTGCTCTTTTAACACAGAAATACTCTAAGGGGGGGGGGTCATGAATTAAATAGTAGACACCAAATACAGGTTAGTGTATCAGAAATGTTGCCATGAGGAAATTCAATGGAAACAGGAAAGTCAGGCAGCTGAGGAAGGACATAGGGGCAAATCTAGGAAGAGGTAGAGGCAGGGGAGACTCCATGTGCACCACAGCTACACAGAGGCACATCTCTGGCATAGTGTAAGATGTTGTCTGGAATCATACAACAGCTCCTCTTGTACGCGCAGGGAGCTAGCATTTCCAACCTCCTTAAAGAGCCTCCAGGCTCCAGCCTGACTCACCCACAAACAATTTCACCTGTAGCCAAAGAGATCGTCACAACTGCTGACTCATCCATTTCTTTCTTCTGAGTGTCATGGGCTTCCCATTCTTCTAGAGTGAAGGCAAATATTAGGGTGGTACCCAAGGTCTACCCTAACTTCCTAAGTCTGCATCTCCAGCCATGCTAAATTCCGGGCATAGTGAATGACAACTATCTCCCCCAAAGTCAGCCACCTTCTCTACAGCATCTATGTCCTTGCGTGGGGCTGTGTCTATGCCCTGGACAGCTCTCATTGCCTCCCCATTGCCTGGCCTACACCTATTTATTCTTCAGACTTAGCTCAGGCACCTCAACCTTTAGTCATTTTCTCTACATCCTCTGTTAAGCTAGTGAGTCAGCCAGACCTGTTCTGTGGTCATCAAGCACCTTGGCCATTAATATGTAACATCTGTTCTTTTGTGTTGCCTAAGGAACTAAGTATCTTAAGGACAGAACTTGCAGCTTCCTGTCTTATATCTTGATTTCTAGAATCTAACCCAACTGAACATATAGTGGGCATCTTAGATGTGGTGGTTAATTGACTGCCAACTTGAGTGCTAATACCCAGCTGAATTGAGGCAGCAAGGCTCTGGATGCGGGAGACCCACTTTCAGGAGGATTGTTGTTGGAATGATATAAAAAGGAGAACAGGAGGGATGAATTTCAGCCAATATTTCTTGGAGGAGCTTCATTGAGACTGTTTTTCTTTGGAGAAGTTTCATGGATTGTTCTTTGGAACAATATTGGCAGTTTCCTTTCTTCAAGGGAGCTGCAATCCTTGTTTCTATCTTGAACATTGTTTCCCAGCTCCCAGGGAAAGTCCCCCAGCTTGCGGCACAGATCCTTTACCCTGTTGCCAGAACATTTCAGCTTCCAGAGCTGGCCTGTGGGCCTTTCTGGCCCAGATCCTTTAGTCTCTCATCTCAGACTCTTCAACCTTCTGCTATGGACTTGCCAGAGACATTGCCATGGACTCCAGGCCCTGGACTGGATTGATCAGGTCCCCACTATCCAGATAGATATATTGCACTCTGCTACCTCTGACACTAGAAAGCATTGGCTAATACAGATGTCCATGGGCTATAATGTATGTATTAAGGACAGAGAAGCCTTTACAGGCTAAAACATAATCTTTTCATGCTATAGAAAAATGGGACCCTCTAATCAGACATTAAGGATCTTTGCTAAATGTAAGTTATCATGAACCACCTAAAAGTTGAACTCAAGTCTGTGTCCCAAAGCCCTTACTCTCTCCTCTCTGACTCCCAGCTGGTAATGAGTTGCAACAGTCATCCTTGCTACATGTCCCATCCTAATTCAAGACACTGAGATAGGACCTTCTGAGAAGGGCTGTGAAATGAGTCAGGCTGACCAAGTTTTCCACCTGATTGTGATATTGTCATCACCATCGTGATCTGGGCCAGTTTGTGAGGAAGGCAGGCACAGGGGTTCAGAAGACAACAGGATCTGACAGCCCCCCTTCACATCACAGCAAACTGGATGAAGATATTATGTATTTACTGGTCATGAGCCTGCAGAGGAGCCCTACCCAGCTATGGAAGAAAGGCCAAAAAAAGATATCTTTCCCACAGCCCCTTCCTCCCAAAGGGAGAACAGAACAGAACCCGTCAGTCACTTAGAACCCACTTCCTTCTAGCATCACCACCAGGGGCCACATCCAGATAGAGAAAATGCTTAAGAGACTCACATTTACATAAATTTACATATGTTTGGGTCTTCACAGAGGAACCTGTAGTTCCTTCTCAGGTAATTTTCAAGTAAATGTGATTATTCTCCTCGCTTTGCTTCTCACCCGCCTACAGTTCCTAAGCCCTGAGTCTGGGCGAGTCAGTGTACACGTGCGCATGTGCCCACAAGCACAGTGAGAAGAACACTCTGAGGCAAACCCAGGGACATGGAGTCCTGGAGGAGACGTGTCAGAGGCCACCGCAAGCTTCAGTGGCTTCACAGCCACACTTGGGCCACCTCTTGGCAACACAGCATAGCGGCTACTCTGTCCTTTCTGACCTGTCCATGCCAACGTGACAAATGCACAGTTATACATGTTCAGCAGGCTACACGCTTGTACTCTGTGATGGTGTCAGTCAGCGCCAAAGCCCTTCCGGCCCACAGGACAGTGGGCAGGTGATGAGCATTACATAAGCTGTACAGCCACACCTCAGCCTCCCGTCGCTTTAGCAGCTTCTCCTCATTACTGTATTGCTCCCAATCTCCTCATCTTTTCTTGTAGAGTCAGCCTTTCCTACCGTTTGGCTCACCATGGGTCCTTCCCAATAGGCTTTTAATGGTGCTAGAGTGTAAAAGGACCCAGAGGGGAGCCCGTTTGGTCTTTCAGGATGTCAGATAGTCTGCAAGTTACTTGGAAAGCACCGGAAACAAAGACCAAGCCAGTTCCTTGCTGTTCTCCTTGGCATTGAGAGAAGAGTCTGAGAAGCAACAGAGCATTAGGACTTTTCTTTAGGGGAAAAAAAAAGGCTTTTTGCTCGTGATTCTTGTGTCTGAATATTTGGCATATGAGTTAAAGTGGAGTATTACTGTACAAACTTCAAAGGTTCAAAATTCTTTGCTGTGAATTAATGAACGAATGCCTCAACAAATACCTTCTGTGTGTGACATAGTAAGCTCTGAGCCCAAAACACAGTAGGCCATCGTGGACACTTGCTGATGTTTACTGTTGTAGAGATACACAGTGCTGTTACTGTGGGGTTCCAAAATTAAGAATGTGCCAACTGGGAACTCAGACTCTACAAAGACACTTGAAAGATTGTATTAATATTTAATAATGGAAAGCATGTATACAGTTGTTTTTGTTCATGCTGCTATGACAAAATACTGTAAGATCAAGTGGCTTATGAAAGAACAAAAAAAAAAACTTTTTACACTTCTCATGCTGAGAAGTCCTAGATCAAAATGCCATCAAATTCAGTATTTGATGAGGACCAGTTTCCTGAGTCATAAAAAAATTTTGTTGCTGCATTCTCCTGGGATACAAAGGATGAGGAGATCTCTGGTGTGTCTTTAGTAAAGGAATGCATCCTAGGTCCTCATGTTTTAGTTATAGCCCAGAGGACCCACTTTCTATACTTCATATTAGGCATTGAGATTTCAACATATACATTTTTGGTGGGTGTAAGAGGGGACGTGAAGATACTCTGTCTACAACAGTCATTGAAAGTGAAGCCAGTGAGGTTAGAGAGCAAGGTTTAATTCCCAGCAGTGCGACTTAAGGCATGGCATAGAAATTGTGATTCTCAGTTTCTACTGAAAATGGACTGTATCTATATTTGGAGGATTAAGTTGACCAACATGTAAAGAGCTTAGCACATTACTTGGCACTGAGTAAGTTTTTAAGATATTAGCTAAAACAATAAGAAAGGCATAATTAAGTAGCAAAATATGTGATTTAGTGTTGTACAATTTTTAAATTTAGAAAAAAAAACTGTACAAGCTCCCTAATCCAGTGTTTCTCAAATAATGGTCTGTGGATTACTGCCAGTTTTTGACAATTTTATTTCCAGTCTGCTGCAAAATATAAAAACAGAAAGGCAATTTAGTGGGAAACTCTACTTTCTTTCGTGTTCATTGTCCCTTTTTTAATGAGCTAACGAAACACAGGTGGTAAGATTGCTAATGCTACATTTTTCCTCCATTTATTAATATTGACCCAGGGTGCTTGGAAACTATGTACACTTGAGAGCTCAGCTAGGGCCAAGCAAACAGATCTAACCACAGCACGATTTCCTTGACATCTTTGAAGTCAGCGACCGAGGCAACCGAGATGGAGCTACAGGTAGAAGGTAGAAGACACAGCCTTGGGTTTAATCTCAGCTACTGTTTTCCTTACATGTTGGCTTCCTCCTTGAAACACCTGCTAACTGTGGCAGGAACATCTACCCCAGAACAACGTTGGAGGGATGGATGATGCACATAAAAATATTTCATAAGTAGTAAAGTTGTGTGGAGATGTTATACCTATTCATAAAAGGCAGTTCATTTCTACCATGAGTTGTTCACATATCACAGTATCTATCCCACATCAATGTCTTTTTTCCTCTAAACATGAATGTCATTTTATTATTATGAGACTTTATATCTAAAATGGAACCTAAGCCTCAGGTCTAGTTGACTATTTTGATAAAGTGGGGCAAAGAATCATACTAGATGGTCTTTTGGATGTTGGGTTTTATGACAGTTACCCATGTACGCCTTCTAACCTGGGCATTCTAACTTTATGTCACAATTTCAGCACAAATGGATCACATTTTCTTTATAGCCAGCTAACATCCCCCAAAACACACTACACTAATATTTCGGAGCAATGAGAAGATTTGTCCCTTTTATATTGGCTTTGAGACTATAACAATGTTTAATCTACCTTTTCCAACCTAAAAACTTTCTCTTGGAGAAAGTGGCAACAAAATAGGAGCTTAATAAAGCTTCTTTTCCTTTGACATCTGTCCCCATTTATCACTTTCATTTTCCCATTATTTCATCTTCCTTTTATGTGGAATATTCTCTTAAAAGCTATTTGAAACCATTACTTTGCCAAACACCTATGTATTCTGCAACAACCTGCCATGCAATGTGCTAAGAAATATTGTGAATTAGAAAGAAGTAGAACATAGGGGTTAAAAGTGTCACTCTTAACAGGGTTCACTCGGATTCAAATTTTACCTCTGGAACATACTGGTTTCTTTAACCTTGGGCCAAAAACTTAACCTCTTTATTTCTTAGATTCTTCATCTATAAAAGGAAGGCAAATAATAAACCTGCTTCCTCATGTTCTTCTGAGAAATCAATGAACAAATATATGTTAAAATGCAAAGAACAATACCTGACACTCATAAAATCCTCTGTAAATGTGCAGTATTAACATTGTCCTAACAGGTATATGTGGACCTTAGATTTTGGTCTAAGTTATGCTGTCCCCTTTATATCTTTCAGCAGGTCTTTATGCAATCTGAGCTCATCAAAGAGCTCATTAAAAATCCCCCTGGGTTTTGTTATCTGCCTTCTCCTATTTTTATCAGGATAAATCATGATTATTTTATTTGAGTTTTATTTCTTAGAAGTGTCCTCCCATTAGAGAGTACAGCTACATTCGTTTGTATCCTAGGTCACAACATCATAATCCATCACTCTGAACTTGTAGAAATCTGTTCTTTTCATGTGTGGGGCTCTATTAATCTGAATATGTTAATAAATTTATTCATATGTTATCTGTTTCTCAAAAGAATAGAGGTGGTTGCTCTATTTCACTATAACAAGGAGCCACCTTATAACTTATGAGCAGTTAGTAAAGCTGTCAGACTCATCTTTCTGTTTCCTATCGCATATGCATCATTATCCAGGTCCTCTTCACTGGTCTCAATTACGTCGTGAACCGCAGTTTCTCCTCATTGCTATCTCTGCCTACTGAAGGAGGAAGTTGTCAGCCAGACCAGTCAAGAATTCATCAGATGCTGTACAAGCGACTTCCAGCAGTTGTACTGCGCAGTGAAGTCCCTCAGCACCCGTAGATCTCACTCTCTGCCAATTTCTGCAGTTCAGAGCAAAGAGCTTAGGCAGACATCTATGAACTGATTGCATGTGAGTCGGCCTCACTCCCTCTGTAAGAATGAAACTTCCCAGAAGACCCTCCGTGCCGAACACCCTCCAGATATGTGTAAGACTCCACTTGATGGTTATAACTTTTCAAATCAACTGTTGAGACTGTTGAATTATTTTTTTACTTGAAGCTGTGTTGAAAGAAGATCCCTTAAAGACCCACTTAGTATCTGACTCCATGCACTGTAGGTCATAGTAGGCACTGTATCTTGGCAAAGTGCGTACTCACCCAAAACCCTGGAAGAAGAATGTGAAATATCTGGACTCCTCATGGATGTCTTATTAAGGGCTTCTCAATTCTCAGAGGTAAATTCCTGCACCTTTAGTTGGTCATTCAGCCTAATAAGTTGGTAGTTGGTTTGCTAAAAATGTCTTTTTTTTTTTTAACTTTTATTAATTTATTTTTTTGGTGCAGGCTCTCATTATGCAGCATGGACTCATAGGGATCCTCCTGTCTCAGCCTCCCCAGCCCTGGGATTACAGGTGCATGTCTCAGCCACCATGCCTCAGTGGCTGCTTTGGCAAGGGGCCAGCATGGCATGTAGTACTGGGGTTTGAACTTGGGTTTTTGTGCTTGCTAGGCAGGTGCTTAGATTGCCAAGCTATCTCCCCAGCCCCACTAAAGGTACTTCTATGTATCTTCTGCATGCATAGTAACTCTTGGGACTTCATTTACCCCTCCCATCAGGAGAAGATGCCCACTCTCAATAGTAATTATCAAGGTTAAGCTGGATGTAAATTCCCTGAGGACCTGGTTTAGACATCAAAA
>PVKA01010728.1:43119-63481 GCA_004027165.1 Ctenomys sociabilis
AAAAAAAAAAAAAAAAAAAAAAAAAAAAAAAAAAAAAAAAAAAAAAAAAAAAAAAAAAAAAAAAAAAAAAAAAAAAAAAAAAAAACAAACTTAAGAAGCTTCTATTATGTATCAGAAACTGTGATTAGGATTAAAAATACAAGGCACAATAAGATAGTCTTTCAAAAATCATAGGTATGGTGGAATTAAAACAGTTCATTACAACCTAGTGTGTAGACTGAGTGATGGAAATCCTGCCATGCCTTATGGAGCACAGGAGGCAGTGACCAAATATGGTTTTGTCAAGGTGGCTTACACTCAGTGCTGCTGTCAAACTAAGTCTTAACTCTTAAGAAAAACATCTTGCTCTAAATAAATATTGCTCATTTTCTCTCTCTTTTTTTTTTCTTTTTCTTTAGTGTGTTCAGTTGCTACAGGATCTCACTATGCAGCTCAGACCCATAGTGATTCTCTTGTTTTCAGCAGCCTCAGTGTTGGGATCACAGGCATGCGCCACTATGCCTGGGCTCTCTTAGGGGCTGGCATGGCACATGGTACCAGGGATTGAACCCTGGTCCCCAGTCCACTGGGCTTTCTCACCAGCCCCTGCTCAATTTCTCTCGCTTAGACATACATAATTGTGATGAAAAACTAATCCTTAGTTCTCCTGATTGGTAAACTGATCAGGCTCTAACTATGAAGCTGCACACAGAAACAAAATTCCCTCTTTGGCTGTAATATGAAGATAATCCAAGCAATAATCCATACACAAGCTTTTGGACAAAAGTCTGGCCAATATCCTTAATATGTAAGGAGCATAGAGTCAGTCTTTGTTGAGAAAGGTCTGAGAGAGGAGAAGTAAAATGATTTAAAGGAGAATCAAGGTTTTGCCTGAGTCTCTGAGAGAGCTACTTACAAGTTCAGGCAGGAGACTAGGCCAGAAATGGCTACAGTTGGTGGATAAAGGAGTCAGCTTCCCATAAGTGGAGCCTCTAGTAGATGTTCACCCCTGCAGTGCCTGCTGGGAATCATCCTCCAAGAGGGGGAACTGCTCTGTCTACACCTGAATTTCTGACCATTCCTGTTCTGTGGGAATTTACAGTCACCACACGCAACGTGATCTCTCCCTCGGAGATGTCATCAACAACTCTCAAGTCAACTCAGCAGATTCAGTGCAGTGTGTCCCAGGATCTCTGACTAGACTCACTTTAGAAATTCTGCAGGATGTGCTGGCACTTTAGAAAAAAAATCCATGATCACCTAAGATGACAATTAAATTATTATTTTGGGTTTAGTTTTCTTCTATCACCATTCAATGGGAAAAAGAGTACCAGAACTAATTTTTAGTGGATAGAATGAGGTAGCCTGGAAACAGAGGTACATGGATGTCTCTGCTACCCAAGGATGTTACCTAACCAGGTGAGAAGAGGATTCCAGGCAGAGGGGACAAAGTGAAGCAGAACAGAGAAGAATGACACCACAGTCCAAACAGAGAGTAGCAAGAAAGTCTGTACTGGGTTACATAAAGTGGAAGGCAAGAAAATGACAGGATAGGAAGGGAGGCATGAGGCCATGGAGATGTAAGTGGAACAAATTACAGTGGATGCACTTTATCTAGTAGTCCATGTGAACTCATAGACAGATTCCAAGCAGAGAAACTAGATGATAAGGGCTTAATTAAATTTAATTTTTGAAAGGATATCTTAGTTTGAAAATGGCAGAAATAAAAGGCTTGAGAGGCCAATTTATGAAGCTGGCATAATTGGCCAGATAAGGGGTGAGATGGCCTGAACTACGAGAGGGATGGGAGAGATGGAGAGATGGAGGTGAACCAAAGTGCCACCTACATGTCAAGCTGTAACTGAGAGGGGAGAAGGAAAGGATGGAGCAAACAAAGATGATTTGGGGTTGGTAGTTTGGGTGAAAAGGCTGCCATGCAATGGGCATTTGATAAATCTATAATTTCAGGTCATTGTTTTGATGATTGCTTTGTCCATCTTTATTACTGACTGCCAGTAAAATGAGTTTCAGCTTACTCACCATGTAATGTTGAGAAGGTCATGCTTTCTCTTCTATAAAATGAGAGATGGACCAAAAAAATCCTAAAGTCTTTCCCATCTTTGAGCTTTCTGGCAAAATATTATATACCAATGATGAAAACAGAATATAAAATATATGATATTAGTAGATGTACATCAAACTTTAAAAAACTAACTTCAAATTTTTGGAGGAGTATTTTAATTTGAGGACTATAACTCTCTTACAGCATTTCCTCTCTTCCTCCAGAGGTAGAATTTTTTCATAGGGGTTGCCTGTCCAAAAATTTTTAAGAGACTATAACATATGTTTTTGGATTGCTTATAACATTTAGTACAGGGCCAGGTACATTTTCTCCACTCAACACTTACTTCAGCTGTACTACAGTATGTCTCCCTTCAGGGGCTTAATTCTAATTGAAATACTTCAATTATGCACTCATTCATACACTCATTCCTTCTTCCATTCAACCAACATATATGCTCATAAAATACACAATCAGGTGCAAAATAAATAAGATATCAACCATTTGCTCAAGGAATGAACAGTGTCATGGAGCAGAGAAGTCTGCATGATGTCATAATGTATGCTGGCAAGTAAACATGCCTTGAAAGAGTCATAGATTAAACGATATGGCTGTCACAAGAAGAAAGTAATTACTTCCAGTGAAAGGATAGTCATAGAGGCAAATACCTTTGGGATATACTGTACTGCCTTGTGCACTACACAGAAAATTTTATAGCTCCTAGCTTTGTTTGTAGAGGCTCAACCAGAAGACATGGAGAAAATTGGCTAGGTGTGGGGGTATACTGTAACATACAGGGTAAAGTTCTGTTGGAGTGAAACTCATCAGGTCAGTCAGTGGCCAAATTCTGGCTGTTGGCTTTGTAAGGGAAACACAGTACAGTGAGATCGCTAGACTGAAATTAGAATGTCTGGGGATAGACTTTCAGCACATGACACTTCTTAAGTGGGTGACCCTTGACAAACAGAGAAACTCATCTTTAGTTGTTTTGTCTGAAGAGTCATGGGAAATGCCCAGTTAGTCTTGTGAAGATCAATAAGCATCATGGTAGTAATTAACATTTTATCTAACGGTCACTGAGTTGCCTGCTATAGTCTGTGTAACCATCCAAAATACACTGATGTACTAATTCATTTACTTTTAACAGTAACACTGTGAAGTAATTATTCTTTGTTTCTTTTTTAAAATTTATTTTCTTTTGGCAGAATTGGGGATTGAACTCAGGCCCTTGTGCTTTTCAGGGAAGTGCTTATTCCACTGAGCCATCTCCCCACCCTGAAGTAATTATTCTTGCTGATCATGTTTATGAGGTAAATAATATTAGAGTATCAGGAACCATCCCAAGATCACATAATAGGAAATAGTAGAGAAGGTGTTAAATCAAAGCACTTTGGCCACTCAGCCCGTGCTATCTGATCACTATGCTCCCTTGCCTCTTTCCTAGCACAACAGCACTTTGTAGACTGTAGCATGACATTTAATGTAAGCAGAGTAAGCAATACATTATTGCTTGCATTGTAGCAATGCCATAAGCAATAATCTTGCTCCAGTGATGTTCTCCAATTGATTCAGTCTAAAGGTAAAAAGAGGTCATAAACAATTAAATAGGAAAAGGCAAACATAACATAAACATTATAAATTGGAACCAGTCCTTTTATAGTAGGTTCTGGGTGGGTAGTAGTACTGTTCAGAACATGAAATTATAAGTGATATAATTTATACAACTTTTTAGTACACAAAAGAAACTTAGTGACTGTCTAAGTCAGTACTATCAAACCTGTGCACTGGAAGTTTAAATGACTGGATGAAATTGGCACAAAATTGGCAAGGCAGAGAGCTGAAAGTTAGTGATTATGAAGCTGAGAATTAAAAGGTTTTTCTTAAGACCTAATACCTTCTGTTGATTGATAAATTGACCTTCTGTCAAGGCATATCACTGGGTAGTTGAACTGCTTCCCTAAGTCAGAGTTAGATACCTACACTGTTGATTTGTGATGGCTCTCAGAAAAAAAAAGACAACAGAAAACAGAAGCTCACTGCTGTGTTTGAATTGTGTCACTTGTCCTGTGACATAAAATTTCTGAGTACATCTTTTTGTACGCTCCTAGCATTTAAACATCATGGTGGGTGGATGTCTTTCTCTGTAGTCACTCAAAGGACATCTGTTTTAAGACTAGGAAATTTGATCCACTTACAGGAATTTCTTCAAACACTTTTCATTTGGGAACGCCAAGAAACTTCTACTTATAACTGAGTTTTATGGGATTTTATGTTGGTCCAATCTGATAAACTCATTTAAACTGTATCCATAGTTTTTTTGAGATTTTAGAAAAGACATGTGCTTTATTTATTTATTTAGCACAGGGTATACAGGGTCTCACTGTGTAGATCAGATTCATAATGATCCTCCTGTTTACAGCCTCCCGAGTGCTGGGATTACAGGGGTGCACCACCATGCCCAGACTCAATCACCCTCCAAGGGTGCCCCAGGGCTGGGGCTGGCATGGCAAGCCCTGGGGTTGAATTCCTGTCCCTTGAATCAAAGCAGACTCTTTAATTCCCTGAGCTATTTGGCTGGCCCTTAGACATGTGCTTTAGCAGGTATTTTTAATGAAAGGAATGTGTGGTGATGGGTCAGAGCCTCTAGAGATTTGGGAGGCTGGGTGGGAGAATGTAACATAAAGCAACAATTAATTGAAGGTAACAACAAGAACAAGAACATTATAAGCCAAACTACTATTTATACAATATAGGAGCCAGAAATGTGTATTTGGAATAGAATTTCCTTAGAAGCTCTTTGAAATGAACAAATCAGACTTGATTATCCTTTGTTTTCTGGAATACTTTTAAATGCACCCTATCACATCAGGCTGTCGGGCTTATTGTATTGTGTTTTGTTTGGGGGAGAAAGAAGAACCTTCTATTTGGATGAGAGATAAATAGAATCTGAAGTACCTTTTATAGAAGCCACAAGGAACTTTAGAAATAACCTCTTATTTCATTAACTGATCAGTTAATCAACAACTTAAACAAATCTTCACTATGGATTTTTTTAAGATATCAGTTACAGAGAAAGATTTACTCAAAAGAGGAACAAGTGCCTTTTCTAGACTAGAGGATAATCTGGTTCAGGCCTGAATGAACTAGGGAGGGGAGGTGTGGAAGGTTTTGCTCATGAGTGCCTGTGTCTGCAGAGAGAGCAGATTCAAGGGCGTGGAGAAATCTTTTAAGTTCAGTAACAGAGCTCAGGCCCACAGAGACAGTTTAGTCAGGACATGACCCTTTGGCTACTGTTCAGGCCCCACAATTTCAGGATGTTGGCACAAAAACGGAAGGTGTCCATCTGGGCTGGTTAATCACCTGATTTCCATGAACAGATGAAGCAGACGCCCAGAGCAGCCCCCGACTGCAAGCCTTGCGGCCACTTTGGCCGCTGAGCACATTTCTGTCACCACCCCATAAGGGGAAAGGAAGTCACTCTTCCAAAGACCGTGCCCTGGGACTCATTGGTTTTCCCTTCAGTTGTTCAGCTCTACCCCTCCCCCACAGCTGTTTCAGAGGACAGAGTCACTTCACCATATTATGCAAAGCTCTCAGAAGGAGAACTATATTGGGATGAATAATGACAACTACAGTTTCATTTCTTTGGTTTGCTGTTTGCTGACACATAAAGCAAGTTTTTACTTATGTATTTGGTACAGGATCTCACTATGCAGCTCAGACTTATAATGATCCTCCTGTCTCAGCTGCTCCAGTGCTAGAATTATGGGCATGTGCCACCATACTGGGTCTCTCTGGCCAGCTCAGTGCACCCAGGCTGGTGCAGCATGTGGTGCCAGGGATCCCAGACCCTGTGCTTCACTAAGTAGGCCCTTAGTCCACTGAGCTATCTCACTCATAAAGCAAGCTTTTATCACCTTGTGTATTCTGCCTCCCTGTGTTAACTTTTGTGCTCTCAATCCAACCCTACTTCCAGTGTTGTTTACATCCCTGAATCATTGAGGGAGAAGTGTACTTTCTGTTTGCCTTCAGATCCACCCCTCATTTTGAAACCAAAGCCATCACCTTAATTGCTGGGTTCCAGCCTGATGAGTTGTTGATTTTTACCCCCAAGATTTCCCTGAACAAGTTGAGAAGGGACATATGCTTGCAAAAGCTCAAGGAGATTTACCAAGCACAATATGAGTCAACTCTTGGTTGAATGAGAAAACTTACACTGCCCTTGCAAAAGGAGGGTTGGCCAGTACTCCTGACATTTCATTGATCACATCCCATCTGACATTTTGGCTGAATGCAGGGAACACTGTCAATCAGTATGAAGAGGTTAAGGACAGAAATAATGAAGATCTGCAACCTACAACTAATCCATTTGAAATATTTACTGAGGGCTTTATAATCATGGCAACAAAAGTAAGAGGAATTTCTGAGTGTTAAATGTGTGCCAGTCATTGTGACAAAGACTGTCTATGGAAATACAGCTTAATCTTCACAATGACAGTTTTGTCCATTTAAAGATAAGGAAATTAAATTTGGTGGAAATCATGTATCTTGCTAATGCCGCCAAGCTACATATACTCAATCTGGTATTTGAACCTAAGTAGCCTGACTTTAAAACCTGTAAATTTAACACTAAGTGTAAAGTTATGTGCTTCGTATTGAGTGTTCAGAAAAATTAACAAACTGACATTGCTTCCTCTGCTTGACTGGAGAAATGGCTCAGCAGTACAGTGCCTGCCTGGCAAATGCAAGGTCTTGCATTCTATTCCCAATACATATATTTAAAAAAACCTATAAAATTCCTACCTCTGCTTTTATGGGATTTATAGTCAGTCTAGTATTAGAAATAAGCAAATGAATATTTGCCCTATGTTGATAAAAATTTTGGAAATTCATGGTGATAGAACATCACTCTCTTTTTGCTTCCTGCTTCTTTCTCCTCTTGGCCATCCTGTAAGTTAATTATCAAATTTAATTTTCTAGGGGATTAGATCTTCATCCTCCTATAGACTATGATAATCTAACCTTCTTCAACATGCGCATGAACAAAATGGACTAAGGCAGGGAGTGTATTCTACCACAGCAAAGACTCTGAGAAAAGCCACTAGTTATTTTGTACATGTGAAGAAGCTTGTGATCAATGGCTTGGGTTAGCCCTCAGTGCACAACCACGGTTCTGTTGTGTATTGCATGCCAGGAATACTGGGAAGAATCCTAAGATGAATTCTAAAAAGGCAAGCCCAAGAGCAACTACTTATTAAATTAATCTCATTTGAGATATTAGATAAAGATCAATGATATTTTTGAAAGAAATAAGTGAGAAGACATGGTAGGCAATCACAAAGAGAAAGGCCACAGGGAAATAACTTAATTCAGACATTTAATACAAACAACAAATCTATCAGAAAACTAGTGATTTTGTGAGTGGAGATCAAAAGTGTATATTCTGGAGTCAGTCAGCTCAGGCTGCAAATCTTGCCTCATTTGCTTTCTAGTTATTGATATTGGGCAAGAGACACTTGAACTTTATGAGCAGAAAGTTCCTCATTTATCATACTGAAGATAATAATACATGTATCAATGATATAAATGGCAGAGGATATGATAAATTCTTCTATATATAGGGAAAAAACAATAAGCCATTGTTATCTTCGTTCACTCTTTAATTCCATGTCATAGACACTTGAATAGGGAAGTCATGTTGAAAATTCTTAAGAAAAGCACACAAAAGAACCAGACCAGAAGGCTGGTGGGAGGAAAGTCAAGTATTAGTTGGAACATTTTGGTTACAAATGACAAAAATTGTAACCTCAACTAGATAAGAAAAAGAAAATAGACAAATTTTTAAAAAAGTAATTGTTCATATAGTTCAATAATCCACAGCTTAATGTTGAAACTAGGTGCTCAATTGACATCACCATATGTCTTTCGATTTATGTCTTTGTTCTTGGTCTTATGTATGTCTTCTCAGTCAGCATTCTCTAGCCTATCACAAAAATATTCTGATAGCTGTGGTCTTTCATGGTCTTTAGTGCTGACAGTTTTGAGAGGAGAAATCTCAGAGACTGTATTGATCCCCATGAAATCCTATCCTTGCTGACACCATGTGTTCATTTCAAAGCTAGTCATCTTGTATAGGCCAAAGCAACTCTGATGGTCCATCAGTTACTACATGTGCAGTGCAGTGGGGGAGCAGACTGCCAGTTGGGGCACTTTGAATATTCCATCTCTCTGGATATACCCCAGTGTTGTCAAGGAAGAGCTGTTAGAAAAGCTTTATATTTTCTTAAGCAAAGAAAAAAAAAAAGTGAATGAGCAGTGAAAACGTAGCCACTAATATCAACAACTAGAAAGAACTTTAAATTCCAGATTTGAGGTTTTTAACTAACAGCAGAATTACCGGTTAGAGTAAAGCCAAGAAGGGCATAACCTTATTTTCCATGAAAATACTTAAAACAATTGTCATAATTGCTAGTGTCAGTGATACCTTTCAATTACAACAAAGGTATCTTGAAGTAAGCCTCACATCTTAGAGGGAACCACATATCATAAGCATATCAAAAACCAAATTTATTAAAAACACAAATGTGCTTCACAAACACTTTGGCATACAGTGTCTAGGGCTGACTTCAGGACACAGAACTGAACACTTGTTCCAACAATGCCTATCTCTCTCCAAGAGAAACGCTTCATCATGCATTTTGTCATTTTGTTTTCAAAATAAAGTACAATTGCATCCTAATATGGACAACTCGGTAGGTTGTGACACTAGGAGACGGATATTCCATAGCACGAGGAGAGGTTTGAATGGCAGAATCTCTTTACAGAGAAAGAAACAAATTAATTAACTTGTCAGATTTGTATTCTCAGATAACATGAATGCGGTGAGTTCTCATAAAAAGATTATCATTTCCCAGTAGTACCAATTGTCCATTTCCATGCTGCTGCCTGCATTCTGATTAGCACTGCTGGAAACACTCACACTTCATACAAGCTGAAGGTGGCAGATGAAGAGTGTTTCATAATGTTAAGTAGTTCATATTTTTCCTGAGTTTACATATGTTGTAGCAAACATAAATGTACATGCTTTTCAAAAAGGATGGCACTAGCCGGGCATGGTGGCGCATGCCTGCAATCCCAGCACTCGGGAGGCGGAGGCAGGAGGATTGTTGTGAGTTCAAGACCAGCCTGAGCTACAAAGTGAGCTTAAGGACAGCCTGAACTGCATAGTGAGACCCTGTCTCAAAAAGACAAAAAAAAAAAAAAAAAAAAAAAAATAAGGATGGCACTGGTCCATACCTTGTTAGATACATACACATTGAATTCCATAATTGTAATTTAATTCTGCCATGATATCTGACATAAGGAAGTAAAGTTTGAAATTTCAAGTAAAACTTCAGCTTAAGAGAATTATGAATTAAATACTTATTGGTGATAACTCATTTGCCTTTTAATTGGAGCTTAGTTAAGTAGTTTAGAAGAACTATCTTAAACAAAGCAATGATTTTATTTGTAAAACTATTTCATATTTACTTTATTTTGTATTTTAATAAAAATATATTCAAACTTTATGTACTGTGAAAGAAGATATTTCCAAAGTTCTTTAGGCCAATAAAATGAATGCGATTAAAAATTTAAGAATTTTAAACTCATAAAAAAGGCTATTAAGAAAAAAAGATAAACTATTCAGCTGTAAGTTAAACACACTTCTAACAGATAAGACCAATGTAAAGTTTAGGATTAAGACATCTTAATTTTTTGTTTCATGAAGATTTAATTGATCATAAAAACAATATATATGAACAAAAACACATCAGTTCTAATTTTTTAAAACTACTTTTAAAAATGTATTTAGGACAGGGTTTCACTACACAGATTGGACTTATAGTGATTCTCCTGTTTTCAGCCTCCCAAGTACTGGAATTACAGGCACGCTATAGCACCCAGTCTCAATTCCCTTTCAGCTCCCCCTATGAGCAGGGCTGGGGATTGAACCCTGGCCACTGCGCTCTGCTTTTTTAATTTTTTTATTTTTGCTGGTACTAGTGATTGAGCTCAGGACCTCGCATTTGCCAAGCAAGCATTTATTCTACTGAGGTATCTTCCCGGCCCTGTGCTCTGTTTTTTTACTATTTTTATTCTCTTCAACAAACAAACAAAAAGATTAAAAAAAAACAATATTATTATTTAACTGAAACTTGACTAGGTAAGAAGAAATGTGTGAAACTTTCTAACTTTATTAAGGAAGAATTTAGTTACTGATAGAAATTAAGAGACTGAAAACATAACTAAGGTAAATCTACAATTTGAAAGCAGCAAATGCAGTTTTGATCTACACACTGAAAAGTAGTCACATTCACCAAATGTGAACTTACTGAGCGTGATTAGGTGAAAATCTTAGGCGGTGGCCATCGTAAAGCAGAATTCAGCTCAAATGAATATATTTGTCAAAATTTCAGCCAAAAATTCAAATTATTTTTGTTCCATACATGTTCTACAGTTTGAATTTTTCAGTAGGAGACAGACCACCAACTATACCACTAACCATGTTATTATCTAAACAATTCGAGGATTATATACAATATTTTCTGCTACTACTGAAAATGGGATATTTGACAAATGGCACATCAAATTTGACCTTACGATTACTATAAGATACTTGATGGAAATGTCAAACAAATGCTACTAAAAACCCACTGAATTTAGATTAAACAAAGCAGTAAGAGACCCCTAATCATTGGTAGCAGGAAATAGAATTAGGTGTAATTTGTATTATTCACAGTCATTTGATAAGAATGCTGCTTGCTAATTAATGTTAGCAAAAGTTTACGAACACAGCCTACAACTAAGTTCTTTTGCTATAAGCTGTATAGAATCCATTAGCCACTCAAATATGATAGCTGTTACCCTGAATGTGCTCATTTTTTAAATGAGCAAAACCAAAAGCCTTTTATCAAATGCTATGAGAGAGAGAGAGAGAGAGAGAAAGCCAGCTCTTTGAATATGCATAAAGACCATAAAGATACCTTCAAGTGCATGACTAGATTTTTGTGGTTTTGTTCATTGTGTTCTTTTCAGCTATATAAAAGGGGTTTCTGAAGTTAAAATTGCCCAACTTCACCCATAGTTTTCTGTATTTGCTGGGGAGCGAGGCTGTAATTCATTGTTACCCTTTATGACTTTTCTTAGCTTTCCCTTCCAGCATAATATGAAGCATCTTATCTTTACTCTAAATTCCAATTTGCCTTAACTGTTTTGATGCTGTAGCTGTTCCTGTAAAAGTTAATGCGAACTATTGATGCAGAATGGTTCTAAAAAATGAGCTCTGTAAAATAGCAACATAGAGCCTTTTAAAGGTACTTGATAAGAATTGCTGAACTTTTGGCTTAAAAAAGTAAAAAAGAAAAGAAACCATGGTATTAAATAGAAAAATTACAAGCTGTTTTCTTTACTTTATGTTTTTCTATTTAATAACATTTTTTACTCCAAAAAAACTAAACACAAAAAAATGACCCAAAAACAAACCAAACCAAAAGAATATAGATAAGAAAAATGATTTGCTAAGCCAGAAGAAATGACATATGAAAGATACAACAAAAGTAGTATTTGTAGAACATAAAAGTAATTCAAGAAAGGAAAAAGGGAATTTCCACATCTCTGATTTATACACAAAATCTCTCATACAAATTTCTATCCAAAGTATTTGTAAGCCTTTTAGAGGTCTATAATATTGTCACAGAAAAAGATAACTAGATATTATCATTTTTAGTTTTATTTACACTATACCAGCATTGAAATTGTAAAAGAACATCAGTAACACTGTGTAAATCTAGATATTACTTCTAGAGAAAATAGAAAATGGTGACATGTGATAGAAACTTACATGATGAAATTTAAATATTTTGTAATATGTACTATGAAGAAAGATTATTAAACTGACCTCATTACAATGCTTAAAAATAAAAATACAATTTGTGTTAATTTCCAAATTTACATATTTTTAAAACATTTCCTTGCTACCTCAGAAAAACAATTTGTACACACAGAAATTAACAAAACTATCAAAATCTGATAACAACTCAAGGAAAAGTACATAATTTGGTATTGATCACAGTACAATAAAAATTATTTGAAAATATTAATGAAAAACATAATCAATGATTTTGGAGTAAAACTTTAAAGAAATGTATTTTTAGAAAACATATCTATATCTATATCTATAGATATAGATATAGATATAGAAGATAGATAGATAAATAGATAGATAGATAGATATAGATAGACATAGATATTGATGTGGGTACAGATACAGATATAGATAAATAGATATTCTAGTTCTAACATAGCCAGCCTATAGAAATATCCAAACACACACAACAATAATTTCAGATAACATTCATATTTGGCCAACTTTTAATAATATTAAAACAATAGCTATGCATAGTCATCATTTTGATCTTAGACAGATGTGCTCACATAAGTCTTAGATTGTAGGTAATTTACCACATGCCTTAATTTTCAGCTTGTATACATTTATAAGAATATAGTCCCTTCATATCCTCACAGCTCCCACATGCCAAGTGCACTCATGGCTAGCACAATGGAGTGTTTACCTGGGACAACTTTTCTTTTAAAAAGTTCTCCATCTCCTGTTCAGAACATATGGAAAGACATGCTCCTGCCCGGTGATCTCACTGTGTGCTCAGGATTAAATTCTCATGCCTAGCTCTGCTTCCTGCCAGATGTGGTCTGTTATAGATTTGTTTTCACATGCCCACCACACTTTAACATTCACGTGTTCACCATGGCACAGAACATACATTTTCCTGCTTCAAGCTTCCTACATTTGGTGTATATCAGACTTTACTAAAAATTTAAAAAGATGAGGAGGCACATGGAGTTCAGAAGTCACTGCTGAAATTCTTACTTCCCAGTGAATGTTGGTCGACCTGTTCTAAATTATTGAACCTTCACTCCTATGAAGTTCTTCTGATTAATAGACTGCACCTACTTCTGACTCTTTAAAAAAATTATGTGTTTAGTGCAGGGTCTTGCTACGCAGCTGGGATGCATAGTGATCCTCCTTTAGTCAGCCTCCCCAGCACTGGGATCACAGGAATGTGCCACCATGCCCAGACTCAGTAGCTGGCTCAGTGCACCAGAGGTGGGGGCCAGTGTGGCATGTGGAACAGGTGGACGGAACCCCAGTCCCTAGGCTTGCCTAAGCAGGTGCTTCTGACTCTTCTGGGCTCCTTTTAATCCTCTCTTATCTTAATATTTCTCTCATTGATCTGCTCCATAAACTCTGGATTCTTATTTTATAACACAGAACATAATCCAGTCTGGTCTTTCCTCCAAAACTCAAGCTTAGGCCAGCATTGGCTGTACAGAACTACTAAGGTGCTTTACAAAGGGGAAAGCCACTATGTCAATGGTAAAAAAAGGACTAGCAAGCTCCATGAAATTATTTTGAATAAGATTCATCTCCTAGAATGAAACTGATGTTTTAAATAGTGTACTTTTTTTGTCCTTTTCCCTAGTTTTACCAAAAATAGTTGTATAATAGCACAAGAGTATAGGCCTATGACCTGTTCTGACCTAAGCTTCACAGCATGGTTATTGCTGGTGGGTGCAGTATCCAATTCAGAATCACACAATAACCGGGCCAATAACACAGCTTTCTTTAAAGGAAAATCTCATTGCACCGAAAGTTCAGTTGTGTGTTTGAAATACAGCTTTCATGGCCCAGTGTGTGGGGATTATTCAACAGGAGGAAGCGAGCTTACTCAGCTGGCAGGATGCCATTGTCCAAGAGAGCAGCGTGAGTCCCAGCTCCTCCCAGGGAACTGCAAGAGATTAGGATGTGCAGAAAGAGCGAGCTAATTGCCTCAGTTTACCAAAAGCTCGCCATGCAGGACTAATTGCCTGCTGGCAGCTAAGTTCATCCTGTTAAGTCTTCCTGACTCCTCCCTCTCACTTGGAGGAAAAGTGGGAACCCTTTATGTGCCCTGCTCCTCCTTCTTCCTCAATAAGACTCTTACTTGTTCTTGTGCTAAAGTCCTCCCCTATTCTTTTTTGAGGGGTCTACAATCATTTTATTGTAACAGAGAAACCAGGCTGCAGTAAGTCTACATGGTCAGAGCAGATGGTGGTTACCTTTGTAAAGGTTGAAATGCACTTTCTGTCCTGATGCTGCCCTGCACTGCCCAGCTGCGAGTGGGAGGGACACAGCCACACTGGGGAAGGGAGTGGTCTGGCTGGCAGGGATAATGACACAGCCACTGAGCAGACCCTGCAGTGAAGTGCAGTTACCTACTCTCCACTATTCTTCACTAAGAAAGGAGAAGCGATGGCATGAGCAAAGAATTTTGTTTTCCATTCTTAAATAAATCCTGAAAGGACAGGGTTGATGGTCAATCACAGTAGAATGGGGTGAAACCCTGGCTAGATATAATAGGCCTTCGTGACTAAAGAAAAGTACAGCAATAATAAAGACAATCTTCTCTCTCTTTTTCTTAAATAAGACAGGAAACAGCATTTATTGCTTTCCTTGCTGCAGCAGGGGCAACACACCCGTTGGTTTCCATAAAGCATAATTTTGCCATTTGGTCTGTTGATGTGAACTGCTGCACCATGGAGGACAAATGTGCATTAATGACTGTTAGTGACAGGCTAGGTCTTCTCTCTCGTATGTCTAATATGAGCTGTGCCTCCCACTGGGGCCACAGAGAGAACCCTAAAACCACATGATGCTTCAGTTAAAGTCTCTGAAATATTAGTGTCCTGAATACAAGATTTTTGGTGTTGAATTTCTTTCATGTATAAACTCTTTTAGAAAAGTTGGAGACAGAAGAATGGGGCGGAGTTTGGTTTATGGCCACTAAGTTCCAGACCAGCCACCAGGTTTCTTCCTTATTTCACTACAAGTTTTTTTCTGAGAAACACTGTTCAACTGTTGAATGTTGTGCACTGTGGTTGGAAGAAACGATCCACTCTCTACCATGCACCCTCCCTCAGCCTGCACGTGACTCTCACAACAGCAAAGGCTGATGACAAAAAGGTTGTCCCTGCTCCTTGCATCCAGAGACTACTTGGTAACCTGATGAATGGTAGGGGTGAGATAGCCCACATTGCCAGAGATGACCCTGCCACTGAAATGTGGCCATCCTTTGTCATATAGATTGAGAACTCCTTGGTTAACCTTTCTACCTGCTCAGGCTTTAGGCATGTGAAACACAACATTCCAATCTGGTTGGTGATGTACTGCTGAGTATGGAGGAGCCTTCCTTTTTGAAGTTGGAGACCAGCTGGGTGTGCATGCTAATGATGCGGTGGGCCATGTCTTTCACTTCCTGCACCCATCGCTTTGCAAATCCAGGGAACTGAGAATGATAGAGGCCATCCAGGTCCCTTTGAGAGGAGGGCTGGAATACATGGGATGGATCAAGATCTCCAACTGGGACTCTACCCTTTTGGCTTCATCCGTATCTTTGCAGATCACAGTGAAGGCTCTCACACACTCACCTTACAAGCCTATGTTCTTGGCGTATGACTAGCAGAGGCAAACCTTAATGCCCTGTTCAATGAAGTGGCACACAGCCCAGGTATCCCTGTCCCCATCACCACTGGAGAAGCCTTGATAGGCCATGCCAAAGAACTCAAAAAGATTCCTGTTCTTCATGAATGATGCAATTTCCTTCCACTGTTCTTGGAGAGGGTGCAAGTTCAGACCATAATCTGTGGGATTATGGTCACAGGCATGCAGGAGAATAGCACTTTACTCTGGTATTTTGAAATGTCCTCTATGGCACCAGTGTAGTCAAAACTGCAAGCCTTGGGGTCATAGTAATGACAACCTTGTAGCTGCATGCCAGCACCCCTGAAGATAGGTGTGTGATTTCCTCAGGACAGTTTGAACAGGTAGACATCTTGGCTGAACTTAAAAAAAACTTTCTAGGAAGTTGGCTCTGATCCTTAAGGCCCCAGTTCCAGAAATGGTCTGCACTGTGACAAACTGGCTACTTTACAACACATCGTTGTCCTCCTCCAGTGCTAGTTCTGCAGATGCCTTACAAAATTCAGCCAGTTGCCCAAGGGGCAGGCATTCCTTGTTCACATTTTTTTGCAGCAATCTCGGCCTCTGCCTTCCTCAAACTAGGGAGCACATAGGGCTTTCTGTTATCATCGTGGTAGATACCAATGTTCAGGTTCATCTTCTTGCTGTTGGTGTCTCTCTTGTAGGCTTCAGTGACTCCTGGGACGGGATCTGGGGACCCCATTTTCACATGGCTCCACTAGGAGCTGGCTCTGACATAGGCTACAATAGCAAGGCCTGGGTGGGAGGTGGTGGTGACCCCGGAGAGGACACTGCTGGAGTGCAGCAGGGCCATGGTGGGTGGCAAGAGGGCAGCGGGTAGCAGTAGAACAGCAAGAGAGCAAGTGACTGCAGATACCACCGGGGCATGGGCTATGCCTGCAAACACCAAGAATTCATCCTGGAGTTTTCTGCTCCCTGCTGTCTCTCAGAAACAAGAGTCAGGCACTATTCAAAAATCCAGACAAAGCTTCAGAATGATATTGCTAGAGCTTCCTACTCAGGAATTCCTTCCCTAGTGCCACCATGTTTTAGCCCCAGAAACCTATCATCCTGAAAGCCACTAACTGCACAAGGAAAGATGTGGATACATAGGTGTCATTAGTGATTTAGAAGTCCCTTGTCACTTCAGACGCCAACTGTCCTGAGCTCTAGCAGTTCCACTTCCTAAATATCTCCACCTCCTTTCTGTTCTCTTCCTTCTTATCACTTACCATCTCTTATTTGGATTACTGGAAGAGCTCAACAACTAGTTATTTTCATGTCAAGGGTTAATCCTCTTCTTCCAGCAGTCAACAGAGTGATATTTTCAAAATGCCAAGTGTATTTTGTCATTTCCACAGCCCAAAGCCTCCAGTTTCTTTTCTCCAGAGGCTGGTAAGATAAAGTTCATATTCCTGACATGAGTAAAATGTCTTAATAAGCTGAGCTCTGTTTATCTTAAAGTGATTATCTTTCTATAATTTCACCTGTCCTTCTCACTGTTCACCATCCTGTGACCTACAGTCTTACTTTGTTACTACTTGAAAAACTGCTATTTTCCAAACACAAGGTACACCTCAAGCATTCTTTTCTTCTTTTAAACATTTTATTTATTTATTTGGTACAGGGTCTCACTATGCAGCTGGGACTCATAGTGATCCTTCTGTCCCAGCCTCCCAGTGCTGGACTTATAGGCATGCACCACCATGCCTGGATTTGGTGGTTTGCACAGCATCCTGGTGTTCCAGGGCCAGCCTGGTGTGTGTGGTGCCTAGGAACAAACTCAGGTCCTTACATTTGCCAGGCAGGTACTTAAAGCACCAAGCTATCTCTGCAGTCTTAAGGTTCTTTTCATATTATTGTTTTGGCCTATAACAAAGACTCGTAATAATCACACTGTTAATGAATTCCTTCTTTTCTTTACTTCTCATTTAGATAGTATTCCCCACCAGAAGCTCTGCTTGATCTCTTAGACAGACTTAAATACTTCTGCATGTTCTCATAATTACCTCTTAATTTGTCCCTCTTTCTGGGCCTTAAATGCTGTGTGCAAGAATAAACCATCCTATTCTCTTTACTCCAAAGTCTTACCAAATACCTAGTGCACAGGGAGTGCTCATTAAATATTTTTAAATTTTATTTTTACTCAGTATTGCTAATTATAATTGTATATATTTGGGGAGTATAAGTAATTTTTTGATAGATACAGACAGTGTGGAATAACTGATTCAAATATTGAATATAAGATCCATTACTTCAAGTACTCACCATGCAAGCTCTGCAAATGAAAACCAGTGCAGCTGAAGCTCTGTTTCCTTTGATGAATGTCTCCCCATGTTCCCAACTTCCAATCTCTGTGACTACTGTTCTCTCTGCTTCTGTGTGCTTGACTTTTCCACGGGTTCTTTTTTCAGCAGAACCAGAGATTGAACTCAGGTCCTTGCACTTGCCAGGAAAGCGCTTATTCTACTGAGCCATCTCCCCAGCCCTTGTGCTTGACATTTTTAAGCTTCCATTTAAGAAAGATCATGTGGTGTTTGTCTTTCTGGGCCTGGCTTATTTCACTTAGCATATTGACCTCTAGGCACATTCTTCTTGTTGACAATACCTTAATTGGTTTCTTTATAAGGAAAAAAAAACACATGCTATATATGTAAAGAACACATATGCAATCTGTTATATAAGGATGTCATATATATGACACTTGGCATTTTCTCCATCCATCCATTCATTGACTGATGCATACCTAGGTTGATGCTGTAACTTTGCTGTTGGAAATAGTGCTACAATAAATAAGGGACAGCATAGCTTTCTTCAACATCCTAGTCCCAACTCCTTCGGATACATGCACAGCAGGAGGGTTGTGGGAGTGTATGATAGCTCTGTTTTGAGTTCTTCCATACTGTTTTCCACAATGGTTGCACGGCTTTTCATTTCCATCAATGTGGTACAATGATTCCTTTTAACTAATCCTTACCTTTCATTAGTTTGATAACAGCCATCAGACAGAAGGGGCTGTTTCATTATGATTTTATTTATCTAATGATTAGAAACATTGATCTTTATTTAAAATCAATTGAGTAAAATAAATAAATAAAATCAATTGAGTAATTTTTTTTTGTCTTTTTGAAATATGGTTGTACTATAATGGCTCATGCTGGCCTTGAGCTCACTCTCTAGCCCAAGCTGGCCTTTAAACTTGCAGCAATCCTCCTGTCTCAGCCTCTCTAGTACTGGGATTACAGGTGTGCCCTACCCCACCATGCATGGTAAATTGAGTATATATATGGCTTATTTTGATAAATAACTATTAAGGCTCTTTGCTGATTTAAAAAATGTAAAAATTTTAATAAGTGATTTAAATTATTTTACAAATGCAACATTTTTGCTAGTGTGGTTTTTTTTTAGTTCTTTATATATTTTGGATATTAATCCTTTATCGATATATAGCTGATAAATAAAATGGTTGTTTTACTTATCTTTTTATTCTACTTTAATTAATTAATTTAGTACAAGGTCTCATTATGTAAAACAGACTCACGGTGATCCTCCTGTTTGCAGCCTCCCAAGTGCTTGGATTACAGGTGAGCACCACCACATGCAGACTCAATTTGCCCTCTCAGTGCACCCCAGGGGTGGAGTCAGCAGGGTTCATGGTGCCAGGAATCAAACCCCAATCCCTGTGTTCTGCCTGCACAGGCACTTGAGTACTCTGAGCTATCTGGCTGGACTTTACTTATCTTTTTAACTTTTCTTAGGTTAATTAATTTTTTTTTAATGTATTTGGTACAGGGTCTTGCTACACAGCTCTAACTCACAGTGATCCTCCTGTTTTGTCTCCCCAGCTCCAGGATTACAGGAGTGCACCAGGATGTCCATTCTCGGTGGCCCAGCTAGGCATGCCCAGTGCAGGGCCAGCACAGCATGTGGTGCCAGGGATCAAACCCCTTTCCCTGCACTTGGCTAAGCAAGTGCTTAGACTGCTAAACTGTCTCGCTGGCCTTCTGTTAATTCTGGACTCTTCATTTCATTTATTTCTGCTTTAAACTTTTATTATTCTTTTCATTCTTCTAACCTCGGATTTATCTTTTTCTAATATAGTAGTATTTCTTTGGTTGGAGAGATAGCTCAGTGGTCTAAGGGCCTGCCTGGTGAGTGCAAGGAACTGGACTAGATTCCCAGTACCACATGCCATGCTGGTCTGAAACACCAGGAGTGCTGGGCCAGCCACTGAAACCGGGTATGGTGGTTCATGCCTATAATCCCAATGCTGGGGAGGATGAGAGAGGAGGATCGCCACAAGTCTGACCTATGTAGCAAGTCCCTGTACCAAATAAATAACTCAATGAATAAATAATTATAAAATTTTTATTTTTATTTTTTTCCATTTATTTTTATTTTATTAAAATACAAATGTCAATCAGACAGTTTCAAGACACCTTAACCATACAGATTCGATGAACTAATACATTGCAAACTGTTTTCATAGCGTTTTGGTATTGTACAAGGTGCATACATGATATTATATTTACACATATTATTTTAGCACATATCTCTTATCAGTGAATTAAGAGTGTAGTTGCTTACTTATCTTATTTTTTATACCTGAATTATATCAAAAATTCAATAATTATTTACCTAGTGGATGACCATAGTACTAAAAGCCGACATAATATCCTGTCCAACCACCATTAGTGCAGATCTTGCCTATCATAGAATTATGTAGAAGCACAGCGTTATCTATCCCA